>VUQJ01000667.1:3182-19565 GCA_015108635.1 Andinoacara biseriatus
ACTTGTTGTCTCTCTGTGTAAGGCTGGCAACCTGTGTAGGGTGTACCCGGCCTCTCGCCCAGATTAATGGATTAACTGATTCAAAATTGGGGCTGGAGCTTCCAATTGTCACAGGGAAAAGGCAGAGTACACCTGTATAAGTCGCAAGTCTGTCCTATAAGCATTAACACAGCGAGACAGACAACCAGTCATGGACACATTTGCAGCTACAGCCAGTTTAGAATCACCAGAAGCATGTTTTTGGAGTGTGGGAGGAAGCTGGAGTACTAGAACAGAGCCCATATAGGCACAGGGCAAAGTTCATACAGAAAGCCAATGCAATGCAACAGTGCTAACCACTGCACTACTGTGCCAGCCATTGGTGCCATACAATGATACTGTTGGAGAAATATTCGAGCCAAGTGATACTAAGGCCAAAATAAATAGGTGTTAGGATTATGAGGTGGTCCTTGAAACATTATCTCTGTAATGAGGCATTGGCCAAAAAAGGTCTGGCAACTCCTAGTTTATAATACTTTAAGATTGATGTTACCACAGTGTCAATAAATGTCAACTCAACCAACATTACAAAACAATCCATCGGTAATTTCCAGTTAAGCTTATTTGGCAGAGGAAAGTTTTTCATTTTTATGTTCTAAGTCTAAACTAAGCCTGTTCACTTCTCACATAATAGTAAAATCAAATAAAACTGAGCCAAACAACTGAAGCATGTGTTGTGTAAGACAGTGGTATAATTGTGCAGTTTTTTCCTGTCCAAAATGTGTGTCTATACAAAGGCTAAAGTGCTGTAAAGTAAGCAGGGAGGGACATGAGAGCACTGGGTAAAGTGGGACACAGCTCACAGACTGAGCAAAAGATAATGTCACCGCCTGGAGTTCCCCACACATTATACACCTGAGCATGTAGGAAACACATTTAACTGTGCTAATTTAATAAAATAATTGCATTTGAATGACATTCGAATGACCTGGACATAACTGCACTACTAGAGAGCAGTGTGTTTCTCGTTACAAGGGGACAGGCTAGAGGAAAGTTCTTTTTTGAATAGAACGGGTTCAGAAAATGATGATTTGCACCCTGCATCTCTTCAACAGAGAATTCATTTGTGTTTATTTATTGTTGGGCATGTCTGCTAATGCATAAGTACATTATGCAGCAATAGAGATGGTGTTGTCTCGTCACAGGAATGAATGGGCGCATCAGGCAAGTGGGTTCAGCTGTGTACCGGAATGGAAGGTCATGAAAGCAGCTCCATGAATCACCACAGTAGGGCTTGCCTGCCACTGATCCCCATGATTTATCCCCTGCAGCAGAGCCAGGCCATGAGGGGAGGTCAGATGCATCAAGTATTCAGCAGAGTCCTCACATAGAATCTTACACGGCTGTACCTGACCTGACGACGCTCAAACACTAACACAGGTAGCGCCATGCGTGCCCAACCACACATATGCACAAAGAAATGAGAGATATACATAGACAAATATTACATTCATCCTCAAGATCATTAGCAGTAGCTACCCCCTTGTTTGCTTACAACCAGGACAAACTGCTAACAAAAGCCTGATAAGTAATGCTATCCATCTTTATGGGTGTTTGGTATTGCTTGTTTGGCGTTTAAATGGTCGCAAAGCAGCCGCAGAGGACACAGTGCGGGAGAGGTGATTCCAGGCTGAGGACGACAGGGGAGGGATGATTCCACAAGAATTCCACTGCATGGATTAATTCAAAAAAGGAAACAAACATTCTTTTTTTCTGGCTTACACAAGTATAAATATGCTTTGCATGTTTTTAAATGCCTCGGATTCCCTTTCTATCCCTCTGGGAAGCACTCAGAATTACCTTGTGTCTGAAAAGTGCTCCTCAAAGAAATTTGACTTGACATTTCCATTTTATTTACATGTCCTGCAGGTGAATAGCACCCCCCCCCTTTTTTTATTACTTTCAATAGATAGTATTGTACTGTAGTCATTCAACAGAGCTGACTATAAAAGAAAGTAAACGCAAAAGAAGCACTCGTTGCACATTCCTTTGTCACTGAAGGTTGGTTGGCTTTGTAAGCCTCCAACTTATTTGCCACCCTGTCATATGTCAAGAGTGCCCCTTGCTTTCATTGCCATTTGCTTCAATCACTTGCCTGGAACTTAAGAAAAGTTTAACATGGGACCTGGCAGCAGTTATTTTGCCCATTGTCGCTTGAAGTTGCGGAATGTGGATGGAGTCACCTCACTTTCCGGGTACACTCACTACAGATGAATACGTTTTTGAGGTGACTCGGGGTAAAAAATGTAGAATTCTTCAATGTATTTACGCACACATATTTGTTTTTTATTCCCTGATTTATTGCCGTGTTGATGTTATTCAAATATTTTATTCAAATATGTTAAAATATAATCAGAAAATAATCAAAAACTGTCATGTGTGAAGTTTATCCCTCAAAGCTGAAATTAAATCTGGTCCTTCCATGTCCTGACAGACTTCAGGTTTTGATGTTCTCTTACAGTTTTTAAATCTGCGGTTATGCTAGTAACTGACATGTGAACTCTCTATATATTTTTTAAGCATTATATAGTAACAGATTATCCAATATAATGTTTTACCTTGGATCTGTTGGTGCTTACTAAGCAAAAGATGACTGCAGATGAGGTCATGGAGTGTGATTCCAGTCCTGGTTCAGTGGCGCTGCATCGTGGTCACCTGCAGGAAAACAGAGCAAAGCATATGGAGGTACAGACATGAAATAGAATTCATAAAAAATGAGAGTATTATTGATATAAAGAGTGACAGTAAATATCTTGTTATATAATGTGTTCCAATACATATTTGCTCAGCTGGAGTGAGGGAAACTGAAACTAGAAAGAAGGAAAAGCTTCTGTAATATTCTGCTGCTGACTGCAAACAGGTCAAAGGTCACTCGCTTGTCAGAACATTAATTATTATCATCTACACTAAACACACCATCAAGTGGAAATATAGTGCTGTTATTTTTCATCTGGCTGTGGTTAGATTTAGGAATCAAAAAAACATGATTTTTTTTAAGGCACATTCACAACTTAAGTGTTGGTATTGTCACTTTTTTGCTTACCTGGCTTGTTCATGCTGTGCTGTCCATGTTAGGCTCTGACTGAACCTTCATTTTTCAGCATTGTTTGCTTTGAACCACAAACAAAAACACAAATGCTGGCATTTGTACATAATGGCAGGATTCTATGGTGTTTGCATTTTGGATCTCACCTTTGGAAAAATAAGAAAGGTATTCCAGCGTCACAGTTTACATCAAACCATTTCTCTGAGTCCGACTTCACTGCACCACAGTATTCTTTTGATAAGTAGTTATCAGGCTTTGAAGAGAGGCCGTTAGTGAATGTGGAGGTAGTGACCAGAGGGCCCAGGAATCCCTGCAGAGGCTGATTCATTCTTGGAAACCTTTAATCTCTTCCAAATGGCGGTGATGTTGGATTTCCTGCAGTATGGCTGAGCCTCTGGCCAGGTGAGCTTCTGCTACGAAATACATTGTTGTACTGTTGGCTTTGCAAGGTACAAGAGAGGAGTGAGTGCCAAGTCAAGTACATTATAAAAGTCATAATAATCTAATCATAGAGTATAGAAAGTAACTAGAAGAACAGAAGTTATTCATACCATGATAACACAGGAAAGAGTTTTCACAGGGTGCATCACTTAAACGGATTCAAATATGTGCATTAAAAATATTTAATTATTATTTACTTAATACAAGTACATGAAAAGCATAATTAAAAGCTGGCGGGTTAAGTTCAATATCAAACATCGTCTCACAGAGATTGCTTTAAGCAAGAAAAAAACAAGTTGCACAAATGACCTAAGAGGTGCTTTCAGGAAAAGGAAAGTCTCAGAAGTTTTCAAAAAAGAAAAAAAAAAAAATTTAAAGACTTTAATGAAAATGAAAATGTAAGGATAAAATATAAAGCTAGTGAGTCAACCTTTAATTAAGAGGATGTCTTTCAAACTACACTATATTTTAGCTCTATAAATGAGCTTAACATCATCAAAAATAAATATGTAAACACCAACATAATGCAATGACTAAACATATCACTTGGGAAAAAAATGTATATAATTGTATAATTGTCTGTATAATTGTCTGTTGATGATGCTAGTCACCCAAGAATGAAATGTAAAGCATATTAGGTACTGTGGATTTACAGGGTCTATCACCTCATTTCCCTGAGTGTATATTCAATAGTGCCCAATACTCTTGTGATGTGACATCATAATTATCTCTCAAATGTGCATTTAATAATGTTGCCACATATATTACATTATTGGAAGAAAGCCTGAGAAGAATCTATCAATCATGCATTGTTACACTATAGCCAAACATGTGTTTAGAATTCAGAAGTGATAATACTTTTTTTTATGGCTGTTTGTTTCTTTTCCTTTAAGCCTTTATATTTATAGACACTTGTATGTGTAATTCATTAAAATATCTTCATTAAAAGATGTATAGATATTATTACTGACCTGAGAGCAGCCGGATGATCAGTTTGTAGGTTTCTTTCATTCTTGGCTTCATTCTCTATAGTGAATAAATTTGTCACATTTACTATTTTACCATTATCGTCATTACCTACATAAGGATCTTTGTCAGTATTTTAAGGATCATTAACACCAGTATTAGAATGGATTACTGTACAGTTTGTTAAAGTGTCCAAAATAAATATTCATGATACCTTTGAATAATTTCCATCTATGCAGATGTCTGAGATGCTTTGGTGTGACTTTAATCAGGCTGTTCATGCTGAAAAACCCTCCAATGTTACTGAATTAAAACAATTCTGCACAGAAGAGTGGACCAAAATTCCTTCACAGCAATACAAAAGACTCATGGCCAGTTATCATGAATGCTTGATTGTAGTTCTTCCTACCAAGGGTCTCTCAACCAGTTATTAGGTTTAGGGGGCAATTATATTTCCACACAGGGCCAGACAGATTTGTATAGGTTTTTTTTCCCTTAATAAATGAAATAATTTAAAAACAGGACTTTGCATTTACTCAGTTTATCTTTGTCCAATATTACAATTAGTTTGATGATCTGAAACATTTGCATATTTGTCAAGTGTGATAAAAATGCAAAAAAATAAAATAAAATAAATAATTAGATAAAAAATGAGGAAGGAAAATTGTAAACACAATCCTGTGCATCTGATGTGTTGTTTTATAATCCTCATTTGTTTGTTTTTTTTATTCTTCAATAATGGGATATTCAAATGCGTGTACAGCCCAATGCAGAATACAGGATGAGTGCAATTAAAGTCTTATCTTTTGTGGAACTTAAGCTATTTATAAACAGTGTAAGTGATGCAGTGCATGAGGGGAAAGAAAAATTATATAATAATGAATACACTGAAAATGGGCAGCGGAGTGGTGCAGTGGTTAGCAGTGAGCCATACAGTATGAACATTCTGGGTTTGCCTCTGTAAGGAGTATGCACAAGAGTGTGACAGATTTTCTGTCTCTGTTAGTTAGGTGGTTAAATACTGGACTAGTGCATATGATATAATGCAGCTGTCATCATAACACTGCCCAGAATTACATTAAACTGCTCCCTAATCACCTGTATTAGAGGCATTTGGTTTTCATAATGTGAAAAAATGTAAATACAATATAAGTACTGCAAATACATATATACATATATATATATATATATATATATATATATCATTCATGTGCACTGCTTCAATGCACAAATAATAAAGACAAGCTTACTCCGACTCCTGAGTGAAACTTTACAGCAAATACACGTGCTGCATATATAAAGATATAGCTTGATTCATATCCCCTTTAGAAGTCTGCTTACAGCCATCAGAGCATCAGCATCTTTTGATCTCCCGTCCTCATTAACCCCCTCCCCCTGCTCGTGGTCGGTTGTTTGTTGTTAATTTCCTGTCACAGAGGAAGTGCCTCACCCTGCTGCCTGGCTCCTCATTGGCTCTAGCTCTGATGAACAGTGATTTTTTTGGGGGTGAGACAAAGCGACATGAGGACCGGCCCAGCACAGAAGAACAGATAGAGCGGCTGGAATTTGGAGCTTGAGAACGTGCTGAGGCTGAGAAGGCGCTCATTCACAGAGGCAGATGAGAGTTGGACAGACTGACTGCAGAGGAGGAAACGGCTGTGCTGCAGGAGGTAAGCGAGCACAGAACACAACCAAATTCTACAGAAACACTGGAGAACATGTTTATCTGCTCTTTACTCCGACCACCTCTCTCAGTTCTAAAGATCTTAAAAGGAATTTAATGAAAAAAAAAGTGCTGTCATTTGTTTTGACTTATTGTGATATATTCCAAGTGTTTTTTTCACTATATGTTTTTAGGATTTTAACAGTTGTGACTTGATTATTTGTTGAGTTTTTGCAGGCTAATCACACCATTATAATTCATGCTTTCTTGGTCTGGTCACTCCCAATCCTTGTACCAGTGTCTTGATACCAGTGACGCTGGACAGGTTTTGGGGGGGCTGTGCTAACGACTGTTCATCGCTTCATGCTGCCTATGGTTTCATAGCTGTTATTATTCTCACTGTGCTGATTTCTTTCATTGGACTTATGTCACTGTGATAACTTAAGTGCCTTCCTAAATAAAACAGACATCAGTATTGCAGAAAACACACTTCTGTCATGTTCTTTGTGTTGTTATATCATGGGGGGGAACGCACATTATCAAAAACAGAAACCATGAACTGTCACTCCAAAAATATTACCATTAAACTTTGTACAGCATGTCTCATTCATCCACACAATAAATAAATGCATCGGAGGCAGCTCGGGGTTTAATGTCTTGCCCAAGGACACTTTGGCACACGCAGAGGAGCAGTCGGGGATCAAACCACCAACCTTCCAGTTAGCAGATGACCCGCTCTACCTCCTGAGCCACAGACACCCACACCAAGTATAACATAAACCTGCATACAGGCAACGCTTAATCCAAAGTATTGTTATTGTGCAGCATTCAGAGAAAACTGGTGAAAAACGGTGGTTGTCTCTCAGTACGAGTCAGAAGTTTGGACTCACTCAGCCGCTGTCCAAACTTCTGACCGGTGCTGTTTGTGACTCTGCCAAAATTCTGTTATATTGTAAACATTTGTTACATCTCTCCTTGGGGCTAAATTCATCAACTCCATCACAAACGTATGTTCAGTGACCTCCTCTCCACCACAGCTTCAATTGTAGAGATCCATTTGAGATCCAGAAACTTTAAAAATGTCTTTTAAAATGTAAATAAAATGAAAAAGTGCAAATTTTTGCAAAGATTTATGAAAAGAAACTTCAAGTGGCCAAACTGCACCAAGCAGCTCATTCTCAAGCAGCTCGTTTTAATATTATACTACAGTATATTTTTGACTAACTAGGCAGCTCATTGTCTTTTTCTGGACTATAACACATTTTGCTTGATGTGACATGATGCTTGGATGCAGACTATAGTGTGATATTTAGAATACCACAAGCATCCTTCCCTAAATGTTGCCAATACAAAGAAAGGCAGCAGAATTATAAATATAGTTTTAAAGATCAGACATTTTCTGAAAGGTTGACCTTATTTGACCTTGAAGAAGAGGTCAGAGGTGATGTAATGTAAAATAATGAGCTATTGAGAATCCCCAAATTTAATTCCCTATGTGTCCGTACGCCATTACAAAAAAAGGCAGCAACAAACAAACAGCCTTATTATCACTTTGACCTTCAGATCAATCTACTGACCTTTTAAAACTTTATATGGTGCCTTCTACATGTTGATAACACACACCATACTAATCATAGTTTCAAAGTCATAAGGATTTTTGTCAGTTTTTTTGTGTGGCAGGCAAAGTGTGGACCACAATGAAGGACTCAGCAGGCAGATGGAAAGCTAAAGTTGCTTTAATGCTGAATTCATCTTCAATAAACAAGCAAAAAAGAAAAACACTCCAAGAAGCTGAACAAGAACACACAATCCAAAGTGCAACAATCTTCAGGTAGACACAGAACAGAAGAACACACAATCATCAGAGGGCAACACGACAAAGAACAGAGGACCACTGAGGCAATATATACACACAGGATAACGAGGGAACAGCTGGGATTCATGGCTGAACAACTAGAACTAAATACAAAATGCAGGAAACCAGAGACCATCAAAATAAAACAGGAAGAAGCTAACACTGAGACACTTACAGAGCCAAACTTGACACAATGACAGGAAGTCACAGGGACAAGATTGAATTCAGTCAGGACACAGAGTCGCAACTGGACATGAAAAGGTTCCAAGATAAACTCAGAACCATGAGAAAATATTAAACTCACAGGCAAGAAAATGAACCAGAATATAAATCATATCCAAATCCAACGTCATAAACTCACAAAACTCAAACCCTGAGGTCCAGGACCCTCGGGACCATGAGATTAAAATGGATCGTTAACATGAGCTCACTCTGCAGCCCTGCAACGTTTAATCAGAATTCATACAGAAGTTTTGGAGCAATCGTGTTTATAGGCAGAATGATACCAAAAACATAACCTCCAAATATGCCACCAGATTCTGATGCACATACTCTTCATATTGATTGTGCATGGGATCACTTTCCCCCAGCAATATGGCCATAAACAACATAGGAGATGCTAAAGTTTTGTGTCCTAAACTGCACTATGCTCATGAACTCCCAGTTCATTCAGAGTCAGGACGCACTTTATTCTTCAGCATCCTGATTGGCCACCTACCCATTTCTAGTCTTACTAACACTCGAAGTGTTTTATTCTGCACATTTGAAGCACTTTCTGTCATAATGCAGACTTGTGCTCTATATTCCTGTAAATTTTACAGGTAGAGTGTAAGAAATATCTTACGGGGCCAGGAACATGAGTGTGGTTTGTTCCCTTTTGTCACAGGAGGCTTGTGAGAAAGCTGGCGTCTATTTTCTGCAGCAGGTGTGTGGATGCATTAAAACTCGAGGCAAAATCTCCATTCCTGACACTTCATCACAGGCTTCGCTTCAGCTGACAACAGAAAAGTCAAATATGGACACCTAGTGGAGCCGAGTACAAACTACAGTGGACAGCAGACGAGCTGCTGGCTGTCAGCGCGTGAACAATGTGACAGAATCACAGCAGTGTGAGCAAAATTCATAAAACTACAGAACAAAATGCGGAAGAGAGCCAGAGATTAATAATAACCAATGATTGAATGCAATGTGGGGTATAAACGGAGTGAAAAGAGGTAAATGAAAAGAAACACCCAGTGCATCAACCCCCCAGCAGCCTGGACCTATAGCAGCATAACTATGGCAGGGTTCAGGGTCACCTGATCCAGCCCTAACTATAAGCTTGATCAAAAAGGAAAGTTTTAAGCCTAAGTGGTTCGATTCCTGGCTGCTCCAGTCTGCATGCCAAAGTGTCCTTGGGCAAGATTCTGAACCCCAAGCTGCTCCCTGTTTTAGAATGTAAATGTTACACAGGAAGCACTTAGATGGGTGAATGCAAATGTGCTGTACAAAGTGCCTTGAGTGCACGAGTAGAAAAGTGCTTTATAGGAATTAGTCCATTTTATACTTTTGGCAACATTGTGTAGCATTAAGAATCATATAAATGAAAAAAAAGAAAAAAAAAAGAATAATATGTATAAAATTGGGACTCAGCCAACACAGGAAGACTTCTACAGAGGTTCCAAAAATATGTTGCAGAATGCAGACGAGATGATAATTATTGAGTAGAGACATACAAGACTGAAGCATCCACTCAATAGAATAGACAAACAGCCAGCAGGACTCTGATTTTATTGTAATACACCAGAAACTGTTGAACATGCATTGATCCACTACAGTCACTATGAGGAAGGGAGCAGAGACTCTCTGGAGCTTAAAGATGTTTCTCCTCTCATCCTAAAGACTTCTTCAGTTCTCAGACCAAAGGTGGAGAGACCCAGGTATTTAAACCCCAGTGGACGGAGTCCCCTGGAGGTGGTTATAACCCTCTATTGTTCATGTGCGTAATCACATACACCAAGGTGTGAAAGAAGGTGTGTGTCATTACAATCAGGGGTTTCAGGTGAAACCAATTTGGGACTTCGCCTCATTGTATCAAGTGACCTATTGAGGTCACCTCAACAAAGGTGTGAGTGCGGGTTGACGGTCCTGGGGAGAGAGCTCAAGATCAGACTGTGAGCGGGGGAAAGTTGGTGATGTAATCCACCTCCTCTGTTCAATGATGGTTTTTCACAGTGGACATCAATGCTTCTTTTACTCCTCTTTCAAACCATCTGTCTTCCTGATCCAAAATGTGAACATTGGCATCCATAAATGAGTGACCTTTGACCTTTAAATGCAGATGTACAGCTGAGTCTTGTTGTTGTACCATTAATTTGTGAAGAGGCTGTTTGGTTTCTCCATTGAACCTTTGAGCAAGCAGAAACTGGTCTTTGATTATCTTTGAATTGCTGGATTAATAGAGAATATTAACCCCACCCCGTCCTCACTCTAGTCCAGCAGGTGGCGGTAATGCACCTGCAAGTTGATTTGTAAACCGTAATTGAAGAAGAAGGCGAGGAAGACGGAGAACATGTAGTTCAGAGTAGCTCCGCAAACAAACTGAAAGAAGACGCTAAAACTGATTTGGGGTGTAGTTGGACACACCGAGACGCGCCTCGAGGTAAAAAGGTTTAATTGCCCTAATCTCAGTCTTGGTTTGTGGTTACATTCACTGAGAGCCGCTCAGATCAACTCTGGCGGTGGAAAAGTTTAGTGATTCGGGGGATGGCTAACCTCAGTTTTCGTGTTCATGCCACTTCATTATTTGGGTAAATGAACTGTTGATATTAAACTTGTTACACTTTGGCGGCTGGCTCTGACAGGTTAGATAGGCACACTTCCGGGTGCAGGCAGAGGTAAATGGAACGATTGGAATGTCCCGATGCCATGAAGTTCTTTCGAACCCGCGTTTCTACTGATGAGCACTGAAACAGCAGAAAATAATCAGGAAATAATAAGAAAATCATCGGAGATAATCGGAATGTGGGAGAGGATTCAGGTAAAAAACAACCTGTGAGCTAGTGTAACGGAACTATTTACTTCCCTCAGAGGTAATCTGACACTGGGTCATAATGCAAAGCAGCAGTTTCATCCTCTCAGGGGGAGTCCTCAGGTCATGTTTGTACGCTATTTTGTCAGAAAGTGATCGAGTGTATGAATTAAGCATTAATGAGAAATAAACTGAACTAATGCGTTAAGTAGTTTTTACAGTAGCAGCTGTTAGATCAAACAAATAATGGCTGTGTACTTGTTTACCATCTATTACACTAAATGAGCACTCAAAGCTCTTTTTACTATGATCCATATCCCCCTAATAAATCACTTTATTCTGTGCCTTAAAGTGGTTTTTCTAACAAACACTGATGGATGCACCGGGGCAGCTCGGGGTTCAGCATTGTGTCCATGGACAGTTGTGAAACTGGAGGAGCTGGGAATCAAACCACCAACCTTTCAGTAGTGATGGTTTGGAGAAGCTGCGAGAGCTGCACCGCGAGAGCTGCTGTGCTAAACTAGGTAAAAAATAAAATAAAAATTCTGAAAACTCAACCTAAGAGTCGATGTTTGGTAGTGAATCAGAAGAGTCGACTCCCCAATTTCTCATTAGCTCTGCTCACAAACCTGAGGATAGGTGCAGAACTGATGGGCACACAGTGCAGCCAGTCACACAGGGGACATGGGACTACACCATTATGGCGTATGGCTCAAAAATAAGCCATTGGCATATTTAAATAATAATGCTCCTCAAATAAATGTATGCATTTTTCCTCCATAACAAAAGACTCACAGCTCTCCTATTAAAATTTAAACAGAAAAGATACTGAGCAAAAACAGCAAAAGGCTGACTTATTCTTTAAAAACCAGTCTGCAGTGAAGCAGACTGCACCAAAGTGCTTCCTCCTGTGTGTACTCCTGTACAGCCAGTACTCTGTGCAAATAACAGAACATGTAAAGAGACAAAATTCCATCCTTCAGTCAGCAGGATTGTAGCCAGCTCAGTAAATCCACAGACGTGCGCACTGACGTATCACAGCAACGGGCCCACCCGCTCAATGAGGTGTCTACGTCTCCGCCGGCTGCATCATGAACACATGGAAAAAGACTTCCACTATTAAGGTCGCATGACTTGCGGTACAATACAACAGCCAGGTACTCTTGGGGGTCCGGGCGATGACGCATGAAATCATCAACCAGGCTGGTAACCTGTACAGCGTATACCCTGCCTCTCGCCCTTTGACAGCAGGGATAGGCTCCTGGAAAATGCTCCTGGAAAGCTCCTGAAATGGCTAAAATGAGAGGACACTGTTTACTGCTGTGAATGGCATGATAGAATAATGTTGAGCTTAGTTTCTGATGCATCAAATTTTCAGGTTTGTTAGCTGACGTGTGCATGTCTATGGACTCATTATAATAATGTTAAAGGCCGCAGCCCATCAGTAGGCTTAAACACAGAACTTTTTGCTGCGATCGTTTCATCACTGTGCTATTTAACAGTTACTCATGCCGTGCTGCAAAACCGAGAGCTCATTATAGCTTGTTTTGAGGATGTTATAATGTGACGTAATAAAATATTTTTTGCAAACTGTCTTCATCTTAGCGATGTCAAACTCTGAAGGACGCCGCTCATCCATCTCTTCGATCTCTCTGATTGAGATCAAGACTGAGACTCATCTAGTCCTCCAAGCTTTTCTCCAACGCACCCTTTTGATCCCTCTGAAAGACCGGCCTGGCACGGTGGGAGGAGCTTATAGTGATGACCACAAGTACAGGTAATGTAACTCCCCTCTGTTCTGTTTTACCTCAGACTGTGTGTCGATTTTTTTTTTTTAAACATAACTTTTAGAGACGGCAAAATTCTGTTTCATTAATCTTTAACAGTTTTACTGGACCAGTAAAATATAATATTTCTATTTGGCCTTTAGCAATAAGTTAGCATTCAGTCACAAAAATAGCTTACCGTAGCTCAAAATTTTTTTAATAATGTTATCCTTTGTGGCTTTCCTTGCTAGCTCCACCCCAAAACAAAAAGCGAAGGATGGGAGAGATTTTCAGGCTGAAGATGTCGCTTCAGGAGACGAAAAAAAGACTGGATTGAAGGGCCTCATAAAGCAGCTGCCAACTCGTAAGAACACACAGCGTTCTGCCAAAGACCCTGCAGGCTCAGCGGACAAGAAGAGCAAAGGGAAACTGGCACAGCTCAAGGAGCAAACAGAAGTAAGTCAGGGTTGTTTTTAGCTCGGCTGTTTCGAAGAAATTCACATCTTAGATGCACTAATGTACTAAAAAGTTTGAACCTCAGTGACCTTGACCTCAAGCTAAAGGTTAGCTGTAGCTCAGCTGTAGAGCAGGTCATCTACTAATCAGAGGGTTGGTGGTTCGATTCCTGGCTGCTCCAGTCTGCAGGCCAACGTGTCCTTGGGCAAGATACTGAACCCCAAGTTGAAAGCAGTGCTTGTATGAATGGGTGAATGCAGATGTGCATGTAGAAAAAGCGCTGTATAAGAACCAGTCCATTTACTGGAACAGCACTTCCTTCCCTCTGTTGCCTCCTCAGATGCTCTGTTTTATCAAACACCCTGAGGTGACTGTTGTGAATTGGTGATATGTGACTAAAGCTGAATTGAACTGAACTGGATTGCAGCATCTATCAGAATATAAACAGCATTTTTTTTTCTGTAACTTGAATAACAGTCTGGTTTTTAAAAACCAGCTTTGTGGTTGAAATGTTCTGTTAGCAGTAGTTAAAATGTATCCTTGTATTCACTTGTTATCCTCATGTAGCTTCAGATATTAAAATGAGCAAATGTAGTGAAATTCCAAATGGCACAAACTTTGTTCAGAGCTTGTTTATTCCATATTTAGTCAGATTTTTCAACCAGTACTCCAGAAATTGGAGATACTGATATTTTGGATTTTATACAGTGTACATATATATTTTTTTGTAATTAGGGATATTTTTGCTATTGAGACAGATATCAAGAAGGAAGCTGGATAAATAATAATCTGACTGAGATTTGGTGCAGTTACATTTACTGTAAGCTACTTTTAAACATATTCATTTAGCTATTTCTCTAATCATAATTATCAGTATTGTATTTCTGCTTCCTGGCTGTATACAGAATGTCTCGTGTGTATTATTTGGTACCGTTATAACATTAAAGAGATGGTCACTAAATCACTGGTAAGAGATTAGGCTTCCATTGGTGAAGCATAAAACATCAAGACCTGATAAATATTAAAAAGCCCTTTCCGCAGGATGACGCCATGTCCCCCTCGTCTGCATCAGAAGATGATGATCGTGAAAAGAAACCACAGAAAAGCCTCAGCCAAAAGAAGATCAAAAGAAAGCTGTCCAAGTTCTTCAAGTTAAGGTTGGAGAAAGCTAAGGACAAACAGGAGCCTGCAGCTCATCCTCAGAGACCGGGGACATTGCCAATTAACAAAGAAGCAGAGCCTGCACCGAATCTCATCTCTCCCAGTAAGCTCTTTGAATATGTTACAACATTACACAAAGCAATATTGATAATCGATTAGACAGACACACAACTTTCACTTTTCTTGTGCAAACTAGTATTACAGTATTGCAGACACATTTATGCAGTTTCTATACGTCTGCATGCAAATTCTCATTCTGTGTTGTGTGGTGAACTCTGATGTCAGAAGTATCAGTTAGTTCAGGGTAAGACATGTTTTCAGAGTACACAGTAACCCTTTCATGTTCTTTTAACTGATATAAAATTAAAAAAATAAGAATATACAGAAAAATCTTGCACTCACAGGAAGAAACTTCTCTGGTAAAACTTTTATTTTGTAACTAATTTTCCTCCAAGAGCACATGTTGAGAATGTTTAAATGTTTGTTGGGCTTTTATTGTGAAGAATCTGCATGCTCTAAAATAATTTCATTTAAAAATTTAGAGAGATAGTGAAGGTGAAAAAGTGTTACTGATTACATCCTGTTGTAACCTGTGTGAACATAACTATACTTGACTGAGTGACGAAAGTCATTTTATTGTAGGATGAAGCTGTTATTTCAGATACATTTGTCCATACAGATCACCCTCCTGAGTTCTACACAGAGGTGGCCGAGAAGCTGGAAAAGATTGCCCGGAAGTCTACCAGCATAAAGAGACCCAGAGCACAGCCGTCAGCAGGTAGCTGCACGCACAGACACACAAATTCATTCAGCTGAAAATGGCAGATTACACCAAAGTACAATTCACAGAGCAAAGTAAAGTAACAAATAACTTTAAGTAGAATTTACATATTATTCTTTCTTTTTTCAGCGGTATGCGATAAAGAAACAGTAGTGCAGGAACTTGTGAAGGTGCTCTCTTCAGAGGGAGACTCTATCAATAATAAGGTAGGTAGTGGTTCATTGTGTGGTTTGTAAAGGTCTTTGTTTTTAAGAAAAAATGTGAATGAATGTATGTATTATAGCATATTAGACAGTAAACACAGTTTTCTGTAGCAGCAAAGATAAAACAGTGCAGGTTTTCCTCATGTTTGCATTGATGTGCTTAAACAAAATGTACGTCATTTAACAGATCCAGTCGGACCCTTTCCTTCGCTCCAGTTTGACCCGCCTTTCATATCCATCATTTGCCAAACTTCTGGACGCTTTGAGCAGCAGTGAGGTAGATGAGGTCCCTTCTGTGGCACCACCTGCTAGTCCTACACTGCAGCGCATGGCTATCAGCATGGAAGTATCACGGCGAATAGTCACAGCCACAGGAATTCAGCGGATGCAAGGCTACGCAGAGTGCTACATGGAGAACTTTGCCCCATGGGTCAAAAGCCATGGAGGATGGGTAAGTGCTTTGATTTTATACTGATCATGCTTTACAAATAGGCCCTTAGTCCCACTTATGTTGGACGAATGTTGTGAGCTGCTTTCTTCTATAATTATCATTCAAACCTTTCTTTCATCTGCAGGAGAAAGTAGTGTTTTTAGAGGAGTATGACTAAACACCACCAACTGGACCTGACATGAAAGCGGGTGGAGTGGATGAACCTCCTCTGTAGGCTCGAAGGGCCTACAATTCAGAGATTGGCTGCTTCCTCAGGCCACTCGTTTGGAGCTGCTAAAGCTAAGCTGTAGGTGCAAACCAAAGCTCATCTTTCTGCCACTGTCATTTGACTGACAGGTCTTTGATACACAAAAACAAAACTCTTTGCTCTCCATTTAAATGCCTCCAGTCTCTAAATATTGCAGAGATTCTGTATGAATAATATAAAGGGGTATAAAGGGGAAGTGGGTGGGTGAATGTTTCTGCCATGTCAAAGATTCCCTTTGATTTGGCAAACAGTGAGGATAGTTTGAATTCACATGAATTCATCAGTGCAATATTTAAAA
>VUQJ01000668.1:4888-16590 GCA_015108635.1 Andinoacara biseriatus
TAATCTTCCATAATAGACTGCATGTGACAAACATTTCGGAAGTTATTTGCATTTTTCACGCGTTCCGTCGCGTTTTCACGACATTAGGCAGTCATGGCTGCGTACGAACAATGTTGTGTTTAGGTGCAGTAAAAATTACAATGCCTTTGCATAGATTTCCAACGCTTTGATGAATGTTGCTCCTAAATAATTTCTACAATTATCGTAATAACACCCAGCTGGGATAAATAAATGTGTTTCTGCCTATTAGTTTTTAGGCAGAACTAAATGAGTGCAGCAATATTTTATGTGATGCAAGCTACTGCTCTACAAATGAGGCAAAAGTGATGACAGCTATCTTAGTGATAGTGAGGATCTTAATGACCCACACCATTATCACCAGGTGATGTTTCTGCAGATGTCTGCAGAAACATCACCTGGTGATGTGTACAGACAACAAAAACAGCAGTGATGAAAATTCCAACAGCCATCATATGGCAACTGCTACCACCAGTGCTACTGATGCAAGAAGGCAACCAGCCAGTATTACAAAGAGAAGATGGTGAAACAGCAAAAATCTGCAGGACATTCCAATTTAGCTGCTTTTCCTCATGCTGAGGAAATCAGGCTGGCCACACAGTACTTGCTCATGTTGATCTTTTGGATACTATTGGAGAGCAATATAATCTGTATTGCACACAAATAAAAATTCCAAAGACTGCCTTCAAATGGGATTGAAATTAATTGGAACAGTTTACTGGAAATTTAGTGTACATGAGTGTTACGAAGGCCAGGAATGAACTAGCCCAGTGACCATAGCACAGGTGGCTGATGTGATGACCTGAGCCGGTGCAAAGTGTAAATTTTACCTGTGCCTAAACAACAACTGCTTCTACAACTTCAATTAGATTTGTTTTGTTTTTTTTTATCATTTTTTTGTATAGTAACACCAATAAAATTGTCAACATACCTCAAATTTCAAAATTTGTTTAATTACTATCACACCCTGTTGTGTCTAGTGTTGCTAATTTGCATAATACCTAAATTTATATCTATTTTATGAGCTATATTCAAATTAACAGTCTCAAGTTAATTTAGCATCTATTTTACAGCAAAAACACAATTTTTTTTTAATATAACTGTAAATAAATTCAGGCAATAAGGGACTAATTAGCATTAGCAAGCTAATTAACTAACACTAACATGCAGGCTAAAAATTTTTTCTGGCTTGAACCCTGGTGAAATTATGGCTGCTTTCTACTTCTACCTATAGGTCATAGTCTCTCTATTAATTAAATAGTAAAATATGACCACATATTTGACCACATATAACAATAACACATTACACTGTACCATAAAAGTATCATAAAAATCTAAATAGATTTTGTCAGCAGAGAAAGTCTGACCATTAATATCTGGAGTGTTATTATGCTGTGGGACTTTTTTTATGGGTGAATGGATAAATTCACAAGGACATTTCTCATTGTGAGGATGTTGAGTCTGTACCCCACTTTGGGAAAGAGCTTCAGAGGACTGCCAGAGTACAGGTGAGAGTCAGGATTAGGTTCAGGGCAAGAGGCATGCTAATGCCTCATGTAAGGGGGAGTCCTCGCAAGTGCTGAAAGACAAATATGTGTGTGTCTGGCCAATTTCACAGTCCAATAAGCTTGAAGTCACCTGCACTCCAGTTTGTCAAACACACACAACTCAGCTCATAATTCTGCTGAATTATGGATTAAAGCTGCTATTAATAGAAAGTTTAACATTTCCCATCCCGAATGCTAAAGCACGAACAGACGCTTTCAGATTCGACACGCGGCTGCCTCGGGAGCAGAGGCTGACACTTTTTCAGAAATCCTGTGAGTCACGGCATTCCCGTGGGAATCCTGCAAGATGGGAGTCAGTTTTGCCGTTCATGGCGTGACTGGGATGGGACAGAAAATTGTCAACATGCAGGAGCTGGCTGAGCTGTATAACAGGTCCATTTTTAATTATAAATGCACAAATCTAATATGAATGAATGAACATAATGCTCATCATTCTTTAGTCTTATGTTTACTCTGTTTTAGTCTGTTCTTTTGGTAGTTGCTGGTTGTTTGCAGATGGAGCCACAGTGACATCACATGTTGGTTAATGAGGTCCTCTTGGGGCCAAGTGTTTCCACTATTGCCATCTTTGTGTGTTGAAGCCAAATGAGTGAAGAGATATGATTAAAAAAACGCAGGGATACTTGGTCCATTACTCTAAATGGGACCATAATGTACAAATTTATCATAATTTATTATCATAAATTTTTTTTTTTCAGCATGTCTCGAAATTAGAAACTGAGACCATAAATTCATTAGAAATGTGCTTACTGAAGCCATCTGAAGAGCCTTTTTCTCATAAACTTTTCTACAATCTGGCTTCTTTTTGAAGTCAGAAGAAATTGCCCCCTGCTGGCCATTTGAAAGAACATGAGCTTAACGCGCCTCCTCTTTGGCTTCACTTTTACCTTTACCATAGCCTATGTCTAAATTTCATATACAGTTTATTGCTGCAGCCAACTGAACAGTGTATGATTTTACTGATGGCACAAGTTGCAGCTTACAAGGCTTCCAAATTTTCAAATTCCAAAAATAGAGTTGGAAGTCTAACTCTTAAAAGGCAGCGGTTCAGCTGAGAGTATAACACTGCAGAGCCTTCAGGCAAGCCTGAATCTTTAAACAAACTGTAAGAGTTAAAACTCTGTGATGTGTGTAAAAACATGTAAAGTGGTTATCAGATCAGGGACAAGAGGCCACAAATTTCCCTATTAAAATATAGTAACCGTTACTCTTAGCTGCCTGTAATCTTTACTGCTAAACATATTAGATTACTGCATAGAGGGACGCATAAAGGGACAGGATATTATAAATAACAGTTTGTTTAATTTTATCTTAATTGTGAATTGTGATTTAAAATACAAAGATGTAGTGTAGTGTAGTGGCTGTAGCTCAGGAGGTAGCGCAGTTCAGAGCAGATCGGAAGGTCGGTGGTTCGATTCCTGGCTACTACAGGCTGCATGTCAATGTATCCTTGGGCAAGATACTTAACCCCAAGTTGCTCTCCGACGCAAGCGTTGGAGTATGAATGTGTGTGAATGTTAGATAATTAAAGCACTTAGCTTAATTACACATGGAAGTGCTTGTACAAATGCGGGTGAATGGGGTAAATGTAAACATGTTGTATAAGCGCTTTCAGTGCTCAGTCAGAGTAGAAAAGTGCTATATAAGAACTAGTCCATTTACCATTTACCAAATGAAAGGAATAGTTCAACTTTAATGATATATATACTCAAGTCTATTTATAGATGGGTCTGCTTCAACAGTAAGCCACAGCTGGAAATACACATCTGGACACCAGCACAGTTGAGGCTAAGCTCTGAGTGAATTTCAAAGGGTCATGTCATGAAGGCTTAATATTACATAACTTACACAAAAGCACATATATTGTTTCAATGTTGTCAGAAAACAGCAAAGTAATTAAACTAACGAAATGTTGATGAATACGAGGAGAAATCTGTTAACAAGGTCCTTCTTCAGCTGTGTGCACACTTGTATTACTGCTGTTGTGGGGACATAAATCTGTTCGGACAGTCACACTGAAGGAACTCGGCTTCCTTATGGGAACGCAAAACAAGCCCCCATAACGTGAATCATTAAATTTCCGGGTGAAGACTCGAATGCTGCTTTGGTTAGGATATAATCAGACTTATCTGATATTTGAAACTTGGAGATATCTGCACTGTAAAATAATTTAGAGTAATATTACACAACTTTGTGTAAAGTGTCAAAGTGTCTTCTGAATTAATGAAAATTCTTCACCAAGAAGTCTAATGTGCATATTAAACTCATGCTGAATGCATCAAGAGTGTTAGAGACATATATTTTTAATTTCTCCTCTGGCAGAGAGTTTTATCCAGCAACTATTCATTTTTTGACCCTGTCATACATAATACCAACACCATACTGCCACCCCGAATACTCATTGGAGCCTCAAATGTGGATCAACTCACTCCTGGAAATAGTTCCTAACTGATGCAATTTCTTCTTTTAATTTTTAGTAAAAGTGCACTAAGCAGCTTATTAAAAATAATAATCTGTCATTTGTTTTTAATTGTGTATTTTGTCATGAAAAAGAAACAACTTAATCTAATTCATATAAAAAATTCAAATTGAAAGACACTTTTTAGAGCCTAGCTGTCCCAGGTTGCATGGGGCGAGAGGCGTAGTACAGCCTGGAAAGGTCGCCAGTTTATCGCAGGGATAATGCAGAGAGACATACAACCATTTCCACTCACATTCACGCCTACAACCACCAGTTAGAATCACCAGTTATTAAACTGTTGGAGGAAGCTGGGGAGAATCACTGCAAAGAGAATCAATGCAGAGAAAACCAATGCAGAGAGAACCAATGCAGAGAGAACCAATGCAGGCACAGGGAGAACATGCAGAAACCCCCCAGATGCCAGCAGCTTAGACGCAGGCCCTTCTTGCTGTGAGGCACCAGTGCTAACCACTGCACCACTGTATCACCCAAACTGGAAGATGCACTGACATCAACCAAAGCTTTAACATAAATGGATCACCAGTAACCTGGAGGATTTTAAGAGGTTAGGTTTCTTCCTCAGGTTTCTCAAATGTCATATTTTTGGTGAAATACACCGTTAATCTTGAACACTGCTCTGTATCAGTGATATGTAAATCTATGAAAATAAACACAAATGCACGTGACAGTCATGGAAAAACTAGCTGCTACTAAAGTGCAGGTATGCTGAAAAGTGTAAAACTGACACACACGTCTGTCTTTAGGAGGACCCCTGCTAACAGCACACAGTTCCAGGCCCCTGCCTCTGAATCTAAATGAGATTCTAACCCAAACACTAAAATCATACTGAAACCCTCAAACGACTACTTGAAGGTCCGAGCCACAGTGAGGACTGGACACCATGTCCTCACAAAGTCTAAATTCACACTGGTCCACACAAAGATAGGTTTACAAGCACAAACACACACACTTTCTCACACACAAAAACTGCAGATAGTTTCAATGAGGTGAAACTATTTCAGACATTCCTGAGAGCTGATACCGATTGAGGAGGAGAAAGAGGAGAGGGGAATAAAAGGAGAAAGGGTTTAAGGCAGAGCAAAAGGTAAAGAAGGGAGCAAGGGAGGAAGTAGACTTATAGCAGTATTAGATGTTGGAGATAAGCAGGCTACCAGTCCTGACTGCATACTTAGGTTATCGTGTTTATTCCAGACTACTGAGAAACTGTAATAAATACTGAAGCTGCATAGAGTGTTGTGAAAGCCTAGCACATTGTCCCATGGACTGTGGACTCTCCCGATGCCACTGATACTCAGAAAATGAGGCCAAGTTTATTGTTGCCACTGCAGAGACTGCATTTTCACAAAATTTATTTTTGTGTGAACACAATATTAAAGTGTGGCACGTAAACATGAGTCAGTGGATAGTGTTGCAAATGAGTAATACAAAGGTTATGCTTAGTATCAATTATTATCTGAGAACCCTTTTTGTGACAACCCTAATAAAGAATGCACAGTGATAACAAGCAACAGTAAATAAGCTGTTTTTGCCTGGCTTAAGATTAGCTGGTATTGCTTAATGTTTAAGATCTTGGAACAAGTATTAGTAACGTTGGAAAAGCACTGAATTCAGTTTCTTGATAAGGATATCACACATGTACATGTTTATGTACCCTTTTCACTATTTGACAGACCCAAATAGAAATCTGAATCATAATAAAAAATGTACTTAAGATAGTTTACTCAAACTTCTAGTTTCTGAATCTATTATTTTATAGTCTAAAATGCAACCTAACCCTGTTTCTATGTGGCTCACAGGCGATCTGGTTAAACCCTTTAATCAGAAACCAAAAAACTTTACTAGGGAACAAACCAGAAGAGGAGCAGGCTGTGAAAACTTGTCCCACAGCAGGACTCATGGACCACATGCCGGACTCGAAAATCATCAAAACCGTGATGAACTTGACATACTCAGGCACAGACACTGATGGACAAAAAAAACAAAACCAACCTTGAATTTAGAAGAAAGCTGAAAAATCTTACATTTGGAGTCCTTGACAGTTTTCAGAGCTGACTGCAGTCGCTCCAACATGATGGATAATTCAGACCAGAGCCACGACCTCAACAATGCACGTCCTGCCCGTCCTCGATTCTGTCTGTCCTCACTGTCTCTCTGTCCTGCCCTGCTGTCTCTCTGTCTCTATGTGAGGCAGGCTGTGCCTCTGAAAGCAGGAGCAGTGGACTGAGTGTGAGCTGGGCTGCAGTGAGTGAGAGACGGACAGTTGGAGGGGGGCGGGGCTTATGTAGCAGATAGCAGGGCGAGGGAAATAACTCATGTGGAGGGGGAGGAATGCTAACAGTGGACATGATTGTTATATTTCCAAAGGAGGAGGTGCATCGGAGCGCTGTTTACCATTGTCGATCGGTTCGCTGTTCCTTCCAGCTGGGTGCACATCAGAGAAGCTCAGGTGCAGCTGAAATCAACCAGAGACTCGCCGCAAAACCCAGCTGAGGAAAATCCCTCAGTGCATTTATACATCTACTGTACTGTCTCCAGCTTTTTGTGTCAGCGTCACCACATTTCAGGGCAGGGAAACGTTGCACTTTTACTGTACTGCATTTATATGAAAGCTATGACTCCTCCGTGGACACCCACAGTTTGTTTACACGTGAAACAAGTTGCTTTTTAAACCAAACTAAAGCATGTATCATGCAAATCTGGTGCCTGGTGTTATAGTTACTTATAAGCTAAGTGCTCCTGTTTTGTAGTAATTACAGGTATCTTATTTTATTCCTGCTGAGTGCCTTACAATCACAGTAGCCAATAAATATCAATGTGGAAACCCACTGGCCAGAGACTGACCCGGCCTCAGGAGGAAATTCCCAATTTTTCTGAGCTTCTATTGTAGCCAGAATCTAGAGATTGAAGATAATAGGTATTCAGTTCAAGACTTCCTGTTTAACCACTGGCCATTTTTAACAAATACAGAAAAATGTTATCTCCAAGCACAAAATCTGGTTCAAACATGACTGGGCAATAGACTACAACGGAAAAACAAACAGAAACAAAAATGTTCCTGTACAAAACGTCTTGTTCTTTCCTCATGAACATGAACCTGAACTATGAATCATTGGCAAGCAGTAGGTCTGAAAAGCAATTTTTGTTTCCACCATTTTAGATTTCACCATTATTTTTTTTTGGTTTTTCTTTTTGCTACATCTTCAGACAGATTGAGGTATTTTATTTCTAACCCATTTAAAGTGTCAATAGGTTACATTTCAATCCTCTGTGACCCAGTCAACCAGATTCCTTTGTAAATTATCCACTTTCCTCCGGCTAAGTGGGCAGGTTTTGTTTCTTACTTATCCATCAGAAACTGTACCAAGTGAAAGTCTTGTTAAAGTCCAAGAGCTCTAAGTGACTGCCTAAGTATTCTAGTTTGATTATTTTCACCATTTTAGCTAACAACAGAAAAATTATCCCATTTTCTTCTTGTTTTGGTTGAACAGTCAAACCTTCATTTTGCTGGAGGATTTTGCACCTGGTGACAGACAGAATTAATACAAAATATTTAAGCACTACACTGCCCAACCAACTTTTGTTTCTTAATGACATGTTAAAGCAAATCGCTTGTTTACTGCTAGTTTCAAGTATCTTCTTCAGTTGGTTCTATGATGTTTATTTGAGATGTTATTAAGCATCAAACAAAGGAATGTAAAACCAGGAGGGAAAAGTGGTACCGAAGGTTCTCCACTCGCTTGGTATCGTTGAATAAATGAGAATTAATCTGGAACCTCTCATTTCAATCTTACATAAAGCATAAGGGTTTTTTTCTTCATTTTAGTCACATTTATATTTGTGTACGATGCACCTCTGATAAGAAGCAAAAACATCATGGGAAAGCATGAGTCAAAAGAACTCAGACAACCCGTTGACAGAAACAAACTGTTCCATCTTTACAGCTCATCCCGATAAAGTGTTTTTGGTTGTTGTTTTGTTTTCATTTCTGTAGGTTGGTTCTGTGTTTGTGCATTAACAGAATCTCTTTCATTAAAAAACATACCTGGTAGTAAAAGGTAAAGACTATATAAAAATTACAAAGAAAACCCAACAATCAAAATGACCCAGGGTCACCTGATCCAGCCCTAACTATGAGCTTTATCAAAAAGGAAACTTTTAAGCCTAATCTTAAAAATAGAGAGGGTGTCTGTCTCCTGAATCCAAACTGGGAGCTGGTTCCACAGAAGAGGGGCCTGAAAGCTGAAGGCTTTGCCTCCCATTCTACTCTTCTACTCCAGCTGTCTGAGAGCGAAGTGCTCTATTGGGGTGATACGGTACTATGAAGTCTTTAAGATAAGATGGGGCCTGATTATTCAGGACCTTGTATGTGAGGAGAAATTTTTTTTAATGGATTTAACAGTGAGCCAATGAAGTGAAGCCAATATCAGCATCACTCTGAGAAAAGATGTTTCTAATTTTGGCAATATTGCACAAATGCAAAAAAACTGTCCTACATATTTGTTTAATGTGTGCATTGAAGGACATATCCTGGTCAAAAGTGACTCCAAGATTTCTCACAGTGTTACTGGTGGCCACGGTAATGCCATCCAGAGTAAGTATCTGGTTAGACACCATGTTTTTTTCCAAGGCTTGTGGGGCTAACCACAAGAACTTCAGTTTCATCTGAATTTAGAAGAAGGAAATTGGAGCTCATCCAGGCCTGCATGATCCATTCCTGCAGTTTAAATAATTGATGTGTGTCATCTGGCTTCATGGAAAGATAAAGCTGAGTATCATCTGCATAACAATGAAAATGTAGGCAATACTTTCTAATAATATTGCCTAACGGAAGCATGTATAGTATAAATAGAATTGGTCCTAGCACAGAACCCTGTGGAACTCCAAAATTAACCTTAGTGTCTGAAGAAGACTCCCCATTTACATGAACAAATTGCAGTTAATTAGATACTTATGATTCAAACCATATCAGTGCAGTACCTTTAATACCTATGGCATGCTCTAATCTCTGTAATAAAATGTTATGGTCAACTGTATCACAAGCTGCACTGAGGTCCAACAGGACAAGCACAGAGATGAGTCCACTGTCAGAGGCCATAAACAACAGAAAACAAAATGGAAATCATCCTTTAAATAGCACACAGAGTAAAACTCGCCGTTTTACTTTCACACCAAGTATCAGATCTCAGATGGATCAATGTTTTTTATATTCAAATTACTTTCAACCTAATCATCAGCCGCCTTTGTGTCATCCTAAATGTACATAGTTCAGTTTAGTCTAGCTCACCACTTACTTTTACAATTGGTTCTTCACAAAAAAGCCCAACAACATGACAGGACAGATGGTGATGCCAACACAAGTTGGATATATGGAGGATTGTTCATCACTCACCTCCTGTCACTTCCTGAGAGGCAATAACAAATCCAAAGCCTTCTCCCTGCCGCCTTCTTAGTTCCACCTCCACTGTCTTTACTCCTCCTCCGCTTCCTCTTCCATCCTTAGGGACTGCTCCTAGTGCTCCTCCCCCTCTGATTGCAGGGGGGCCGCCCACACTCTCCTCCACACCCAGCAAGTCACGTGGCTCTAAGGTAAGTGTCACGGGAACTGAGTCCAGGAAGCTGGTGCTCTGAATGAGGCCCGAGGATGGGGGCCCATTAGGCGTCTGGGCAGGAGGGGCACCTGGGAAGATGACAACGATTCAATTCAGCTTAATTTGTATTTATTGTATTTACTGATGTATTTAATTTATTTATTTAATGTATTTAATTTGTATAACGGTCAGGAAAGTGGTGATGCTGTGGGAGCAATTGGACCGAAATCATCTAAAAATTATAATTATATCTATTTTGAACAAGTTTGGAGAACACCAGATTTGTTAAGCAAGTCCCTTACCTTCTTTTGCCTCTTTCTGACTTCATCACGTCACAACAAAAGTTTTTTTTTCTCAAATATTGACATGACCCATTGTATTTAAATATATGTGTGCAGAAAACCTCTGTTTTGTAGGTTTCTAATAAATGATAAATGCAATTAGTATTTCCCTCTGTATGTGCTGTTTCCTGGGAAGAACTAACATACCAATGAAAACAGATGTTTGCACAGTGGCCCAGTCCTGATTAACTATCTTTAAGTTGTCTTCCTCACTTAGCAGCACTCACCGCTACTCTGGGGTGCATTTACCTTGGTGGTTCCCTGGTGCTGGTAGGTGCCCCTCCTGGGGACTCTCGAGGGCCAAGCCGGCCTGGCTGAGCGGGGGAACACCCCCCACCAAGGCACCCGTGGACGGGGAAGGCAAGTTGGCTGAAGTGGTGGGGTGGGAGGAGGAAGGGGTGGTCAGGCCGTGTGGGGAGGGGAGGGGCTTGTAGAGATTGGGGGTAATGACTAGGGAGGAGACGGGAGCTGGAAGAAGATGAAAGTTAAGTTTTAAACCTGTTTCAATTTTTTTTTAATCTTCTCACTTCTCATAAGGTTATACTGTACAATACATCTATGATTGTGATGGTAAAGACACCCTTCCCCACAAAGTAATGCCACAGGTTGTTTGTGCAAGTTCTGTCTATGACATATAGTTCTACAGTTAAGCAGGCTTTTGTGAATACGTGGCTATAAAATCTCCTGGGACACATCAAAAAAACTGAGTTGTCTAAAGGGTGTATTTTAAGCCAAACCACAACCTTTTCCTAAACATAACAGAGAAAATTTCCTGCCTAAACTGAATCAAACAATAAGTAAAAATAAAAACACTGTCAAGAAAAAAATTAAATGCAACATGACTCCATCCCCAGTCTCCTGCCTCAAAATCCATTGACTTGCATCTAAACTGCTCCTCCGCTGCCTGATGTGAACTTTTGCTCAAACTGGAAACACACTATTACTTACATTAGAGTACTTGCTGATTAACCCATACACTGCTCAATGTTCAATGACAATGACATTGAATATGGACCAGTGGGTAAACGTAAAGTGTCTTGGTCAGAATGCACCATGAATTTATGATAATTTAAGCTAATGAGATGGAGACATCTTGCAGCCTGAAGCCAAAATACTGGTGTTATATGAACCTATGTTATAAACAGTCAATCGTCAGTAGGATTGGGGTACGGTGTTTCAGAACTCTACCTCCTCTGTAGACCAGTAGCACAACCTCTCCCTGTTTGGTGTGTTCCTGCAGCACTCTCTGGACCTGAGGAAGGAAATACACTCGTGTTTATTACTTTTTGTTGAACTTCTTAAATGTCCTAAACATAGATGGGTCTGAAAAGCAAAGACAAGGTGAAAATCTCTTAAACTGGCATTGCTTCGAATTAAGCATCTTAAGATGACAGAAGACCCATTTCTCATTTGATTTATGACACTTTCCTGGTAAATTTATGATCTTAATCACCTCTCCAGTTTTATTGAAAACAACATAATGTTCATTCTAATTCTGAAAATTAGACTGACCATTAAAGTCTCTCACTCCTCACAGCAGTCATTGGTTAGTTTTCAGGTACTGGTGGTTATGTCCATCAGAAATAACAAAGAGGGCTCAGGCAGGTGAGCTGGTTTGATGAGGGTTTGTATGCCCCACAGTTTTTTTTCTTTTCTTTAAAATAGAGTACCTTGGAGTGTTTTTTTTTTTTTTAGGTAAATTTTC
>VUQJ01000670.1:0-15899 GCA_015108635.1 Andinoacara biseriatus
GATTGCAGTATATCAGCTGCACCTCTTACAGATCACGCAGTAATCAAGATAACTGTAAAACCCTCTAACACTCATAGTTGCAATAAAGGATATTGGAAATTTAATTCCAGGTCCAAGTATTAAATCTGTTATTGCAAATGTAACAGCTGACAACTCTATAATGTCCTACTCTGCTAAATGGGAATTCTTAAAGTTTAAAATACGAGAGTATTCCATTCAATTTGGTAAAATTCTTAGCAGGAACATTAAATCAGAGGAAACTGGAATAATCAAAGAAATAAACATTAACTGTAGTAAGACGACACCCTCTGAAGAAGATAAGCAGAAATTACAAGCCCTGCAAATTAAACTGGATGAAATTTACATTAGGAAAGCTGAAGGAGCCGATGTGAGATCTCGGGCAAGATGGATAGAAGATGGGGAAAAAAGTTCTTCCTATTTTTGTCGCCTGGAGAAGAGAAGACAAGAAAGAAACTCAATTAAAGAATTAAATATAGAAGGACAGGTTGTAACAGATGTTGCTTTGATTACTAAGGAAGTTCTTGGCTTTTCCTCATCCTTCTCTGAGGGAAATTGTTTGGCATTCTTCCGTCATATACGTAACCTGATTCCTCGCATTGATGAAGCCCATGTCCTAATATTGAAAGGTTTTGCGAGATCTCTTTCTCGAGATCTTACTCGAGAAAGAGAGAGTTTTTTTCCCCCATGTCCCCTGAACAGTTTGAGGGCTTTACTCACATTCCTGCACAGAGATCGAGTCATAATTACAAAATCTCTGTTTTCTCTTTTATAAAGCCATGCATACCATAATGAAGTGTGCAGAAATGCGGCTGTGTTAGTGTGTCACTCTTTAAGAAGTACCTGCAGAAAGAACAGTGATGTGTGCACACCTGCCCCCCCTGCAGTCTACAGCCTGCCCCTCTGCTCATCTCTACGATCTGTAAAGGCTTCATGTGGAGGACAATATTCAGATCCTGGTGCGCTTACACTGGATTATGTCTCACTCGGTAGTTATTGAAATGAGCGGGAGCAGAATCTGGTCCCAGATTTCCTCACAGCTCTCATTTTATCTTTAACTCTTTTTTTTTAATAAAACACAGCGTCACCTCCTTATTATCTAAAAAAGGAAGCGCTTGATTACGACTTTTATTGTGAAGGATGTGATGAGCGGAAGTTGTGCATGCCGTCAGCAGAGCGTCGCTGTCACGTCCGGTAAAACTGCTAATTAAACTAAATTAAAGATGCTGCTCGAAGCGTGTGAGAGATATTAAAACGCTGAGGGACGCTTTAAGTGACCCTCGAAGCTGCGAAACGGTTTGACAGCTGTGAAACTCGCTTCCGGTCCCAGCGAACGGCAGCCACGTCAGAGGACTGCACCTGTTCAGGTAAAGAGGAAGTGTTCAGAGCAGCACGCGGAACTGCGTTTATAGTTGTTAAAGTAAATGTGCTTTGCCTTTGGATGAACCCCTGCAGAGATCAGCTTAAATACAGCTCAAAAAATTTCTTTAAAAAAAAAAGTTCACATTTTAAAATCTGCAGATTTAGTAACAGATTAATGTTGGCTTGTTGATGCTTCTTTTCCCTACAGGTCTGCACACCAAACTCCATTTAAAATTCTCCATATTTTTAAATACCCAGCTCAGGGAGAAAGATTATTATTTACCTGCAGATAGATTATTGGTGGCTCTGTTTGATACATTATTCTCTGCTGTTCTGCACCAAACCCACTTACCCGTCTTATCCAACAGCTCAAGTTATTGTCTGCGTGCTCCGTTGTGCCAAAAGGAGCTCTTTGTAGGCTCCTCTCTTGGTCTGTCTTTTATTTATAAGACAACAGCCCAGAGCACGGCCGGGTCCGAGGGCAGTTTAAAGTGTGCACGCTCCCTGTGCACACTGAGGAGGTGATTCAGGTGTGTTGGATCAGGGACACATCTAAAACCTGCAGGACACCGGCCCTCAAGGCCTGGAGTTTGACAGCCCTGCCCTAGCGCCATCGAGTCACATGGTCCAATCAGATTCAGGCGCCTTCAATGACCCATAAGACCAACCATCAGCACAGAATATTCCATACATAATATCATCCAGCTGCTCACTGTCACTGAAGCTGGAACAGCATTTAGCAAACAGCTGTTGAAGTCTGAGGAGACGGTTGAAGGTTCTTTCTGCCCCTCCTTTCTCCAGGATGCTCCAGGGTCCGTACGGCAACCCGGACCAGGACCGGTTCCTCATCCGGCTGCCATTCAAGACCTTTGCCGTGGGAACGGTTCTGCTGCCGGTGACCGGCTTCATCGCCTGCATCTTCATCTCCCTCGTCTACCACTATGAGGACGTGATGCACACGCACTGTAAGGTGAGTCAGTCGGACCCGATTCTGAGAGGCGGAGCTCAAAGATTTTCAAATTAAAATAAAATAATTTGTGTCACGTAGTCATGGCATTGATATATATTTTATGTAAATGGTGTTTTCTAATTAATTTCATTTTATTTTATTTCGTCCTTCTTCTCTGAACTTGAGCTGCTGTAATATGCAAATTTCCCCATCGTGTGAAAAAAAGACGTGCATCAAGATTCTTTTATTTTGAAAATTGCTAGGGGTCATGACCTTTGGTTCGATTTCAGAGCAGACGGCCAGCTGTCAGTGTTTCTTTCCTCCAGGTATCGAATTACCTCCCATCCATCAGCTCCACCATCGCCCGCTTGCCGGAGCGCTACGTCTGGCGCGTCTGCATCGGGCTGCACTCGGCGCCGCGGTTCCTGGTGGCCTTCACCTATTTCAGCTTCTATCGCGGCCGCTTCAGCAGCCAGCGGTGGGAGCGTCTGCTGAGCGGCCTGGCGTTCGTCTGCGGCCTCGCCGAGAACGCCGGCCTGCTGCTGCTCACGTACGTGTCGTCTAAAGAAAACCACCGTGAGTACGGCGTGGTCACCTGACCCGGGTCGCAAAAGCTTCAGACGTCTTTAATCCGAAACGTGGGCGTGATGATGGCTGTTTGTCTCCGCAGGTTACCATGACAACGGCTTCAGAGTGTTCACAGCCAGCTCGCTGCTGCACATGCTCATTACATGCTGGCTGTGGTACGTGATCAAGAGACGCTCCGCGAGCGCAGAGGTAACCTTCAGGTTTCAGAGCCGCCACCGTGCAGTTTAAGATTCACCAAAATCTGAAGATCAAAGAACTCCGAGTCACTCGCTGTTTCTAAAAAAATGCTTTCGTGCTCATGTTTAACCTAAAAACACAGACACGTCCCAGAACGCCTCCATCGGGGAATGAAACACACTGAGGTTCCACCAAAACCTCTGCAGGCTGCAGGAGTCCAGAATAATCTCAGCACAGAAAGTGATGACCGAACCAGAAGCCCACTCAGACTTTTATTTTGGTGGGGCAGTGTTATATTCTGAATACTTAAATACTTCAGAATACCCTTGACCTAATTCACGGACCGGAAGTGGCCTGCGGGCCGAGTTTTGGCAAACCTGCCTTACAGCAGCTGTTTTTTGGTGCGGAATGAGACATTTCAGGCCCCGCCCCCCTCCAGGTCACAGAGCATTCCACTCCACCCCGTTCGGCCATTTTTGTAGCTTGATAGCAGCGATACGATTAGCTACCAGCAGAGAAACAAGGAGGACTTTCCTCACTGATGTGAGGATATTTCTGAAGAAACTTAAATGTAACCAGGCACTTCGATGAGGCTCTGATGCCGGGGGGGGCGATGTACGGATGTGGGTTAATGCACCAAGAACCGAACATTTTGACTTGTCTACTTGCAACTTCGGCATAACTGAACTGGACTACAAAATCACTGCGAGAAAAACAAATGGAGGATTCACAAGATTGGTTAGCCGTGAGCTTGTTTATCAGTTCCACAGCAAATACTGTGACGTAACAGATAAGAAAATGTAACAGTGAACAGCGAAAACCAAACAGACTGAAAAATATGAGCCAAAAAGAATATAAAGATATCTGTGCAGCACCGGGAGAGAATACATTTACATTTTCTGCACTGTTACACACACAAAGTACACAAAAAAATGTATTTAAGGGCTAAAAAAGTGGATTTTGAATGATATGTCTCCTTTAACTTTTATTTATAACATCGTGCAGTGGTAGGTGGCGGGTTTAAGTTTTCATTCCAGTTCATTGGTCTCTCTGTTCGTCTGTCAGCAAAATAACTCAAAAGGTTTTGAACCAAAATTGATTTTACAAAAAAATTGGTGAAAATATTTCTTACAAGCCCAAAAAGATGTGATTTCATTTTTAAGGTCACTGAATGTTTTCTAATATTAAAAAAAAAAAATCCCAGCTCTAATTGTTTGTAATTTTTTTAAATTCACATCTCAGTGAATTTTTCATCTATTGCAATTAAATTACGTGATCATGTAAAAACAAATACTTTTGACTATTCAATGACTTTGTCTATTTTAAATTAAAATACTCACAATATTGCCAAGTGAACTACAAACCCTACACAAAAATCACACAATACAATTCATATCTCTGCAAACCTTTTTTTCTTTTTTGATGTAGTTTTTACAGGAGGCTAACAGGGTCTATAAAATCAAATATATCCAAATATATCCCACATTTCTTCCATGTGTTTGAACAAGCAATGCGTAATTTCAATGATTTTGACCATTAAAGTGTTGAAGTAATTCAGAAAGCAGTTTTATAAAACAGTTTTAAAGAACTGTCAAGTTGTCAACTGGATTTTCTCTTATAATTGTTAATATTTTACTCGTCATGGTGACAGGGGAGGCACTGCCTGACCGCACATCACTGGTATCTGGGTGGGTGAGGTATGCACACTGCTGAGTGAGCTTCTAGTTCCCTTCTAGTTTATGAAGGCTGTACTTCCTACTTTAGGATTGTGTCACCCACCCTGCTCCTGATTGTTCTCACCTGTCCTCTGCTCTCAGTTGTGTCTTGTAATTATTTTCCTGTGTAATGGCCGTCATCTCCCTGTATGTGTCATTCACTGAGAACAGCAGCTCTCCCAGCCCATTTTATTTCTTTTCTTTTCACTTCAGTTGAGATATTTTGTGTGTGTGTATCACCCTACTCCTCCATGAACATGTTTATCACACATACACAGTCCTGTGATCCTTCATGGACTGATCTTTCTGAGTCTCAGTAACTGCTCACAGTCATGTACCTTTCATTTTATCTCCTTGACTTCCTTCATTCAGCCTGATCTGACTGAGCTATTCTCTTTTCATAACATCCCCCCCCCACACACACACACACACACACTTTAACCCTCTGTTCAAAGGTGGCTCATCTGATAAGGAGCTAGAATCCAGTTATTATTTAAAACTTATTAAGAAACAGCTCTTCATATAATGCAGTGCATTTCAGTAGAGCCACAGTGAGGAACATTTGTTTGATTTTTATGATGGTTTCATTTAAATCTAGATGGAGACAGAGCAGTTGGCAATCAGTAGACACAAGAACAAAACTACAACTTGTTTCAGCACCACAGCCAGCTCCAAATGTTCTACAGTAACAGAATAAGTTCAGTACCATGAACAGCTCCATATGTTTACTTCAGCAACAAGTTTGTTTCAAACCAGGCCAGCACCACGGATAGCCTCTCATCTACAGCCAGTTCAGCACCAGTGACAGCTCCTCAATCTCCAGCTCTGTGGGATTCCCGTAGATAAAGAAACTCTTTGCTAAAACCTGCTCCGTAAACTGGCAGGCAACTCCCAGAAAAACCTACACGTCACGCTTGAAGCAGCCCTCTCAGTGCAAATGCCAGCAACTGCATCAGCCACTTGTAGGTCACCTTGTAGGCTCTGCACAGACTGACCACACAAGTATAAATTAAGCACAAGTTTGGTCAAAGCATTCAGCATCACAAACAGCATTCTTGTTACATTCCACCATAAAAACAGTGCATTCAGCACCATGGACATCTCCTCCTCCTGCTCTCAGAGTTCAGCACCACAAACTCTTTATGTTACACTCAGTAAGATGCTTCTCGGACGAAGCAACTTAGCACTAATTAGTAGGTATGCGTGTTTATACAACTGATGGATGCAGCCTGTTAGTCAGGTTAGATATTTCTAGACAATGACCCAAATATGTCCACTTCTGGCTTAAAAAAAGAATAAAGATAGCAGCCAAAACGTTTATGTTGAAGCTTCAAAAAGTCCAAGCAAATGGGTGACATCACAGTAGTTACATCCAATAATTGTGATCACACAAGAATTGAGCTGCCTTGTGAGGTAACTTTGAAGTCAAGAACAGTATTTTCTGGTTGTTTCATTCTCGATAAATAATCCTCATGGCATGATCTGTGAACTGCAAACAGAATTTAGATTTATTTCGGAGAAATGTTTGAAAAGCAAATCCCAAAGACTGAATTTCACAGCGTTATGGTTCCATAAAGATCTGAAAGCTGAGCCTTCTGTGACTTTCAGCCTCCACTGGACAAAAAACACTGAGCAGAATAATAGTGTGACCTTTGCAGAGTAACCAGACCAAGCTGCAGTGATGAATGGTACCACACTTTCTATCAGCACACACAAACACACATTTCTCTCCCCAAAACAAAAGCTGGTGAATTCACGCCCTCCACCTCACGCCTCTCTCATGTGAAGACCCACGACTCCTGAATCCACCTGCATTTATTTTTATCTGCTGCTTTAATCTTTGGACCTTTGTATCCTACAGCACTGTTCAAAGCCAAACATTAAACTTTCTGCTCTGCTGAAGTTCTTTAATAACAGTCTTTTTGCTTATTACTAAATATGGAACTGTTCTGTTCATTTCCAACATTAAAAAAAATTCTCTACTAGAGTATAAATGTATGATTCATAGCTCAACATAATCCTTCTTTCTCTTATGGTTGCACTTGGTGCAGCTCCCTCAGTTCCTCCTCTGTCTGAAACAAGCTGTTTTAGCTCCTTCTGCTTTAAGACAACTTCCTCCTGATTGGCTGCCCTTCAAAAATGCTTACATCATTACAAATTGGGGGCTTTCTTTTCAGATAGCTGCCAGGACTCCGATTTCTTACCTGGAACATGATCCTGTACTGCTCCTCTGGGCGTTTGACCACACACATGTTGCAGCCCATGATGGCGTCTCCGTCTGTCTGCCTGATGTGAGTCACTGCAGGTCTCTCGGGAATGAACTGCCTGTCTGTACCAATAATCCAGCTGGTGTGTCTGACCTTTCACCTCTGAATCTGATGTCCTCAGGTCAGTGTTTGCTGTCTGCTGTCTTACTTGTTTAGCCTTTTTTAATCACCCTCTGACCTTTGACCTAAAATGAGGTTCCAAAATTGGATAAACTGGGATCACTGGGTTGGAGTCAAAAGGAGGTGACGGTGAAGTCTTTATTCCCTGCTGATAAAAATCCTTTATGTAAGAAATTTGATGCTTATCTCTGTGAGTTTTAGCTGTAAGTCATTAGAGAAAAAAGTCGTTTATCAAACAGTGCTCAGGTATAAGTGCTGCTGTCATCTGTGAAGCAGATCTGCACTTGTTCTTCAAACCCTGTCAGATTTCAGGCAAACACGTTCCAAAGTTGGGTACTTGTAGTGCTTCATCTAAGACTCCAAAATGTGCTTCATTAAGTGTCTCCAAACATGTGCAGCTTCTTTTATCAGTCACAGTTTCTCCTACAAAGACAAGGGAAAAACAGCTGAGAGTCGAGCTGGGTTTACTTCCTGTCCTCTTTTCTGCTCCAAAGAAAAAAAAGGAAAACCCGCTTCTGTTTCTCAATGCTTCACGCTTGCAAGCAAAAATAATGATGAAACAAAAGCAGCACAGCGTCCTTCAGCTCCATTTTTGTCATAAAAAAGCTGCGTTCTGTTGCTCGAACAGCTCCTCGCATTAAACTGCTTTTATCTGGCGTCATGCGGCCGGCGAGGAGGCGAGGAACCGTTCATCAAAATTAATTTTTATTCATGCACGGTAGATTGTTTCAGCCCTGCAGTGAGAAAATGACGAGGAGTAGGAGGAAGCAGCTCTGCTTTGTGCTTCAAACTATTAACATGAAAAATCAGTTTAAGTAAAAACCAACTGAATTGTTCCTGATGAAGTCCAAGTGCTTCTTCAGTCCAAACTCAGCTGTAGTTTCAGTGTTGAGTCATTATTCAAACATCAAGTTGTTTAAATTAAAATGAGCCTCAGATTGTTGCAGCAGAAACGGTCAAAAGGGGAAAAAATATTTTATCTTCCTGACAAAACAGGAAGTTTGTTTGAATAAATGTGAGTGTGTCTGTGAGTGATGAATAAAACACAATAAATCCAAACTGCTGCTTTTAAAAACAGCTGAAAGTGAAAAGCTGACTGACGGAGAAATAACAGCAAAATGTGTGAAAGCAGAACGTTCAGAAAACTTTAAACTCATTAAAGAATAAAATCTGAATTCTTTTTGTTTGACTCTTTAAATAATGGGTGTGGAACTAAATCAAAGAAATATTATTTTTCGATCATTCGATCATTATTTTTTTTTCCAGTTCTGATCAAACAAAACCTTTAAAAAGCAAATCTGCAGCTAAATGTTTTGTTTTGTGCCTCCTGAGATTCTCTGTGGATTCGAGGCCTGTGACGGTAAAAGACTCTCCTCCGGGCTGTAAACCGTTTTCAGTTCAGTTCAATAATTCATGTGACCATCAGTGAGCATTTAGAACGACGTTCCCCCAAAACTGACTGACTATAACAGGCTGCTGTTTGTGTCAGAGGTTTGAAGTTTTACAAACACCGAGAGCTTAAAAAAAAAACTCTGGATCAGCTTCTTGATCAAGAAGAAGAAAAGAAACTCTCGAGCTCTCAATCATTCATCTGAGTCTTTAAATCCTCACAAAGAATAAGAAGCCTGCTGTAAACATTTAAAAATCAAGCCTGTGATTTCTGTCTGTGCACAAATGTGTGTTTTAGTGCCTCAGGGTTTGTTTTACACACTGCAAACATTTTTTTTGTTTTGCTGTGAAACAGACGACGTCCGTTCCTGCAGACAAAAACTCACACAGAATAAAAAGTTTCTTCAGGGTCTGAACACCAAGTTTTAGTTTAGAAAAGTCAAAGTTTGTGCTTCGTGTTTTTGACACAGTTCAGGAGATTTTGAGCTCCTGAATCAGTGGAAGGTTTGTGCTCAGACTGCGACGCTTCCAAACATCAAAAATGGGTTTTTGGGGCCAGTTTGTGCTTTTCGCAGCGACTTTTCAGCCTCTTCTCTCTGAATGTTTCCAGCTGAGCTTCTCCATCAAACGCGTCACATTTGCCGTCATTGCACATGTAAAATGTTCCCATTGGATTCATAAATCTGTAGCTTAAGTGCAGTTTTGACTATTTTCATGTATCTACTTCACTCCAAGTATAAAGTTATAAAATACTCAGTTTTATACCTGTGCTGTGTATTTTAATATCCTGTTGAGTATCTGATGGAGTTTCTTTGCTTTGCTGTAATAAATCTTTTATAAAAGCTGAGATCTGTTTGGAATCAGTCTCTAAGCACATTTGGTTTTTGTAAACTTTATTTTATTCTATATCAGGGCTTTAAAGATCAATCTTTGATATTTAGATCTTTTCTTGTCCCTCCACAGAGATGTTACTGTATTAAAGGTTGCTAAAAATAAAAAAAATCACTGCATTTTTTTTAATCCGAGGCTCAGGGCTGCTCTGCTTTGTTTTTACTTCAGTTCTTTCTCTCCTTTAGCCTGTTGGACTTTTGCAGAGCACAGCATCCGCCTCTGGTTTTCCTGCCGCCCACAGACGGTCCTCGAGAGGAAATCAGCCTGCAGAAGGATGACAGGCCGACTCTCTGCAGAAGCACGTTCAGCGGGTATTACCTGCTGCTCGTCACTGAGCATCAGTTATCTGGCTCTATCAGAGTCTGCACCTGTTATCTGACATCGACAGCTGTTTTGTTCACCTCGATCCAACACAGGATTCCCGTCACAGAGGGAAAAGGAGATGCAGGCAGACAAAAGAGGGGACGATTAAAGACGTGTGTTCACAGAAATGAAGAGTAAAAAGGCTTTTCAACAGAGAGATTTCACTCTGGAAAATTCTCAGAATCCCTTTTTTTTGTGCTTTCTTTCTTTTTTTCAGTGAGTCAAATTCAGCAAATGACCCAAAACTGATTCATGGCTGTATTTCCGAAAATGAAACAAATGCGGTCTCAGTTTTTCCAGTGTTTAGGTCCTCACGCTGAATTCCAGGTATCTTTAAATCTTTGTTGATCAGGGAAAAAAAGAAAAATCAATTTGTGGACTCCTCAATCCCCCAAAAATCCTCCTCTGGGTCTGATAATCCTCACAGGTGACGACCAGCTTTGTCTCAGCAAACTCCAGCATCGAGCAGCTGCCCTCTGTCTGACTTCATTCACTGAGTAATCCCCCAAAAAATCCTCCTCCAGGAGCGGGAGGCAGGTTTTCCGAGAGGAGTCAGACCCTCAGAGCAGCATCCTTCTCTCCTTTCTCTTCCTCGATCCCTTCATCCCTTGATTTCCTCTCTGCTGCTCCGTCATTCCTCCACAGAGGTTAAATCCAGCTTAGTTTCGCTCCTGGACACGGAGACAGAAAAACACAGAAAGAGCGGGTCTTATATGAGCACATGAACACACGAGCTTATTTTTTGCTCAATTCTCTGAATTTCTGTGAATTTGTACTTTGTGAATATGATGACGTCTGCAGCTGAAGGCAGTTTAATGAGCCAAAAGCTGATCTCGCTGGCCAGAATCTTTTAATCTTTTTCATTTTAATTTTAATCTCTTAGTTTGTTTTTGCCTAAATCATGTAGATTTCTATTTTTCGTTGAGTGTTTTTGTCTAAAAAAAAAGACTTAGGTCGTTATTTTACCAAGGTGACCAAAGAATCTGTCAGTCCAGCGAGAATTCATCAACCTTCAGTGAGTCAATATGTCCAGGACAATCCTGTGTGTGCGTGTGTTTGTGTGTGCGTGCGTTTGTGTGTGCGTGCATTTGTGTGTGCGTGCGTTTGTGTGTGCGTGCGCGGTCTGCAAGTTTAATCTGTGTGAGCAGATTAAACAGCAGCAACTTTTTAAGCAGAAAAATGCACTTCAGTCAGAACAACTACAGTCAAAACGAAATTCTTATTTCTATCAGCAGCTGGATGCTGACAGAGCGAATCCTCGTCCCAAACCAGCCAACCTCCCTGAGCCTGGTTCTGCTCGAGGTTTCTTCCTGTTAAAAGGGAGTTTTTCCTTCCCAACATCGCCAAGTGCTGCTCACAGGGGGTCGTTTGATTGTTGGGTTTTCTCTAATTATTTTATGGTCTTCATATAAAGCAGCCTGCTGGCGTGGTGGTTAGCACTGCTGCTTCACAGCTAGAAGGTCTGTGTTTGAATCCACCTCGTCAGTGTTTGCATGTTTCCTCCCACAGTCCAAAGACATGCAGTCAGTGGTTGATTGGTGATTCTAAACTGCACACAGGTGCCCTGCGACAGGCTGGTGACCTGTACAGGGTGTAGCTTTCATCCTATGACACCTCAAGCTCCCCCCACAACCCTGAACAGGATGTTGGATGGATGAACTCCAGGATAAAAACTGGTCCAAGACAAACCTCCCAAACACAAGATAAGCAACACAGTGGATGCTGTGCAGTGAGGAGTGCTCAGACCCACCTCAACGAGACAGGACTCAGCTGTACATCTGCACCTCAAGGTCAAAGGTCGCTCTTTGAGATATCACGTTTTGGACAGACGGTTACAAGCATCCATGTCCACTGTGGACAACCATCAGTGAGGTGGATTATGACACCAACTATCAGCCACCTACACGATAGTCTCGTCCCTGTTTAAAGTTCTGATGCATTTCAGCCTCCCGTTTACAGGAGAACGGAGTGAAAATGATACTTTTTGGAAATGGGCTCCAGATGGATCGTTTTTTAAACACTTCGGCCTCTGTTTCCGTGTAAACGGAGATCGTTTCTGAAAGTTTCCGTTTACCCCCCACTCACACCTTACTTCAGGTGACCTCACATAATAGGGTGGGGCAAGGTCTCACAGTGGAAATGACACCAAATCCCTGATTGTAACGACCCACATCTTCTTGGCACATGTGATAATGCACATGAACAATAGTGGGTCGCCACCAAAAGGGGCACTCCCCCCACTAGGGTTTAAATACCTGAGACTCTCCACCTTTGCTTTCAGAACTGAAGACCTGAAACATCTTCAAGAAAAATGCAAAGAAGTCGAGTTGCCTCGACTGAGGCCACCATGACCTGGATCACTGAGAATCCACACAGACATATATTCACGGCCACGGTGAACTTTCAGTCACCACTCAGAGCTCACGGTAAGGAGAAACATGGATCGACCAACAAACAACTCAAACACACTGCTGGGATTTTTTTCAAGGCAGAAAACATCAACAGTTAATATAAATATGAATCAATACTGGACACAATTTTCCACCAAAGAGGTGGAAAATAATTTGGCTCTGCTCGTCAAGCTGCAAGATTCGAGCAAACATCAGATATTTTAGAGTTGAGACAAGCAAACCTACCAACTTAAAGACAGTTGATGAGCAAGTTCTGCCACATCTGACATTTTGGGAGCAATCAAGAAAATAATCAGTAGCTCAAATGATATCATAAAGAATTATTCATCTCAGCCTTGATAAAACTTCCCAGTAGAAACAGACAATTTTCTGTCCTGGAACAGCAGAAAATAAATAAAAAAAATAAAACAAAACATCAATTAAAAATTTAAACTGTAGATTTTTTTCAGTTCACCTCGACAAGAAGTAGAATTTAGAAACTCCAAATCCCTCTCTCCCTCTGCCTCTTGGACAAAAAAATAAATACATTCAGAACAGAATTCAGAGAGAAGTGATCTCATTTTAAATCTCATTTAAAGCATCTGTCCAGCTGCACCTTTCCAGATGTTTCGGGAACCATCCACTCCTTGATTTCCCCAGAGGAATCAGTCGCCTTCTCCCACAGAAGGTGATCCTGAAGTGGGCACAATCCCACTTGTGTCCACCTCTTCCTCTTCCTTCTGCTTCCTTCCCGAATTAAAACAGAAATTCGGCGTTTCCCTCCCTGTTTGAGGCGCTTTACAGACGGATGAAAAGGAGCTGGCGGCGCGTCAGGAATCAGCAGAGAGATCTGCAGCTCTCTGCTCTCCGCAGCATCCTCCCCGCGCTGGAAGAACAGCAGCCTCCGTGGCGGTGCAGCCAGCCAATAACCTGCTGCGGGCAATTAATTTTCCTCTCCACGATGGCTCTTTCCTCCTCCTCTGCTGCTCCCTCCCACCTGCTCCCACCACCCTCCCACCTCTCCTTTTCTTTTTCTCGTCTCTTGTTGTTATTGTTCTTCACCTGTTTGTTCATCTCTGTGACATTTAAATCTTCCTCACTTTGCATGCACGTTAAACATGTTTTGTGTTGTCTTCACGGTTAAAAGAAGACCCGGGAGGCTGTTATCTACATCTGCAAACTGTCCTCTCATCTTCAAAATGTCAACTTTAACAGTTCCAACCAGCAGGAGCGTTTTTGATGGCTGGTTTCCTCCTGCAGAGGATTCGACTTATCAGCTTCCAAAAGAAAATCTGTGTACTAAAGAGCACAGCATGCATGGTTTTCCCCCCAAACACACTCCATCCATCCATCCCTCGCTCTCTCTTCCAGAATCCACGTATTGACTGTCTCATGTGTCCTGTTTCAATGGTGGATGTTCACATTAAATATTTTAAACAGGTTTCTAATAATGAGATCAGCGCATGTACAATAATCCCTGTGAGCCAAACTCTGCTTTAAACTCTCAGTTTATCACAGTTATATCATCTCCTGGCTCTGTGTGATGTCACAGAGAGTACATATTCCTAATATGGTCATCTCAGGTAGAGCATCTATCCCCCCCACACACACACACACACACACACACACACACCTGCTGTTTAAACCAGCTAATCAGAAGAAAGTTGTCTTAAAAGTCTTAAAGATAGACGGATCTAAACTGCTGACATAAAACAGGATATAAATTTCAAAATGGGCGAAACAGTGAACCCATAAAAACAGCTTCCTTTGAAACATGTGAAGCAGTGGAGTCGATGGCCTTAACAGAAATAAATTCATTCATTTTCTGTAAAATTTAAGGCAGATCATAATTTATGAGCATAAATGCTCATAAAGAAAAATGACAGCACTGGGAGCAGCTCGTGTGACTCGTGTGGTCTGAGGAGAAACAGAAGAGACACCCCCCGGGGAACCGCAGAGGATGATCCGTGGTCCTACTTAATTCTCTATTTATATGCTTCCCTCGGGTCAGATCATTTGTGAGAATAGTATTAATTTCCAGTGTCGTGCTGGATCACGTGTACGTTGGTATCCCTGATGCGGGTGTGTGCAGGTGATTGGACAACACTTCCCGTCTTCTCTGCGGTCAAAGAACGAGACGGCGTTTTGTTGTGTTTTCTCTCCAGAGAACTAGAGAGAAAAAAATGGGGAGATAACCATGTTGTTGTGAGATAATACTTGGAAACAGTCCACTTTAGTTTTTAATATTTTTCTTTGTTTAGCAGCTGGTTTGGAGGCTTCTCGTTTGTTCTCCTTGTGTTTAGTTATTAGGGAAGCTCGGGGCTCATATATAAGACCTTTCTTAGTGTTTCTTAAATCTAAAGTTAACGAACTGCTGATGAATGTGCGACTGCTCTGTTTGTCCTGTTGTGTCGAGGTTTCTTTGTATGAGTAAAAACTCCAAAAAAGTCTTCAGTGGATGATGTTGGACTGCAGAAACACACAAACTGTGACACACACGGTACAGCCAAGAATCTTGGATGCAACACACACTGTTGTGTGTGTTGAGCTGTGAGCTGACCTGTGTGTTGGGTTGTACAAAGACCATCCTATCCCAGCTGTTAAACTTGCCAGATCAGTTGCAAGTCGAACCTTTTTGACACAGTGGAGAAGCTGCTCGTGGATGATGCCTGATGCACTTGTAGAACATGACTTCCAGCAAGCCTTCAAAGACTGGCGTGTGTCCTGGGAGCAAAGCTATTCCTCATATTAATGATTTTTATTCCACATTAACAGTAACACAAGCTCCTTGCAAAAATCTGATTCACTCATTTTAGAGTCTTCGATGTTTCTCCTCATCACTCACGGCCTTCATGAAGTATCTAAATGCTCCACAGTTTGAGAAGCTCTGATGTGCATCTGAACGAATCGTCCTGTGCAACTATCAGCATGAAGAAGTGTGATGGTCTCCCTCCGTTTAACTTGATCATCCCATTCCATCACATGACCCTCGACATCTTCAGTCCCACAAAAATGTCCATTTTACCAAAACTTCTGATCAGCATTTGAACTCAAATCATCACTTTTTTTGTTGGCATTTTTAATGTCCTGAAGCCTCTTTTATGATTTAATATTAGCTGTATGAAGCCCAATTAGTTTAATTCCTAAACTGCTCTCATTTTGTGTGTTTGTGTTCATTTCCTCTCCTCTCTTTGTTTCCCGGGCAGCCTCCTTTTCTCCAACCGAATGTGCAAAAGGGAGAAAGATGGAGACAGAGAAACATAAAGGGCAAAAGATAATGGCTCAGAGGGGGAGGGGCCGCAAACACTTCAACAATGTAGTGTGTGTGTGTGTGTGTGTGTGTGTGTGTTTGTGTGTGTAACCACACTCTGATCTTATTGCAGAACTGCAACAGCAGATATTGATTTCTGATGTATTTAATTATCGAGTGAAGCTGATCACACACGACACAGGTTACAGACAGCGTCCATCTGCTGTTGCCAGGCAACTGCAAAAACAGCCCACGTCCATCAACCGGCAGAGCTGACGGATGGAGCCGGATAATTAAAGAACATGTTTCGCAATATGATCTGAATGTGATCGTAAATCTTTGGACCATCTCGGCCTCATTAAACACATTTGTTGTTTAGTTTTAGTGTGTGTGTGTGTGTGTGTGTGTGGTGGTGGGGGG
>VUQJ01000672.1:0-14289 GCA_015108635.1 Andinoacara biseriatus
GGACACCCCTGTCAATCTTGCTGCAAAGTTTAACAATTCCCTGGAGACGATTTCTGTTCCTCAAGTTTAAAAGCTCGTACCAACACATAAAAGACCAGGTTAAAACAGATTCTATAAAACAAAAATAAAACATTCTCATAAAAGTGTGATCAACATTAAAATTTCGGAGCTTACGATAAAAATATAGTCTCTGATTTGCTTTCTTGCACGTGGCATCGACCTGTGGCTCAAACGTGAGTTTATCATCAATCAGCGTGCCAAGGTACTTGTACTGGCTTACCACCTCAACCAATTGGTTGTTGATGGTCACAGGTGGAATGGTGCCTCGGTTTTTACCAAAATTTATAATCATCTCCTTTGTTTTCCTGACATTGATGTCAAGGAAGGAAGACTTACACCACTGTATGACATCATCAACCACTGGGCCATGGTCAGAGTCTCCATGGGTCATCAAAGAGAGGACGACAGAATCATCAGCAAACTTCAGAATGTGATGCCCTGCATGTTGGCTCCGAAAACCATTTGTATATAAAACAGTGGTATTTTACTGTGTGCAGTAAGGAGAGCTGGAGCTAAGACACCCTCTGCTGAGATTAGTTCCACACAGCCCTTGAATCAAGGTGTAGGTTGCCAGGAGCAGTGGGGTTTAGGGTGGATTGTACATGTAGACTGCATTTCATAGACAGTCTGGCAGCTTGGATGATATCAGTCATAAATGCAAAACTTTAAATCCAGTGTCCACAATAAGTTGTGCGAATTACAGGAGTTTCCTGGAAGAAATGGCGAAAGGGTTGGTGTCAGGTATGGCATACTCTCAGATATTTTGACTTCCAGTCACATGTCTGAGGCCTGGAAATATTTGGCCATATTTATTTCAAACAAGTACAAATATAAGAAATCTTATTTTAATCATAAACACCTAAGTTTACTTATCAATAGCTCGTTTTACATGTGAAGATGAGCATCCTAGAGCCCCGCTAAGTTAAAATGATCCAACTATCGGACAGCTTGAACACATAAATCACTTGCATGTTTTGCTTTGTGTGTATGTACTTGCAGTGTGTGAGCCCTACAGGTGCCCTCTACTCACCTGTCCTGTTGGGATGTCGGTGGCTTCTGTGTCCAGTCCAGGCCGCTGCTGTCCCGACCAAGCATGCGGTATGGGAGGAAAACCCATCCACAATAGGAACGATAAAATTACCCCAAAGACCTCTGTTATTTCAGACCAGTGCGAGATCTTTTCGATCTTTTTATAGTCAGAATTTAAAGTGACTTTAAACTGAAACTTTAAATGTGGTTTATGAGAAAGGAGAGTTTTTGGTGTTGTGTGGTGTCAGTGTTGTGTCAGCTAAACAACTTCAATGTGAAGATTATGGTCGTTTGTGTTTTCTGTTTTCAGAGTGTTCCTGTGAGAAGATCGCTTCCCCAAAATGTGGCCTGGTACGTCCTGACTTTGTTGTAGCCTTTATAGTAGTTAAAGAGTCAACATCTTGAATATGCTGTACCACCAGATCACACAGCATACAGTGGTATACAAAGGTTTGGGCATCCGTGATAATTTTCATGATTTTCCTTTATAAATCTTTGGTTGTTCGGACTTGCAATTTCAGTTAAATATATCATATAGCAGGCGAACACAGGCGGTCCCATCGTGCTGTGGGGCTGTGTGGCCAGTGCAGGTACTGGGACTCATTGATTCCAGTCAATATCAGCAGATTCTTGTGGACAATGTTCTAGAATCAGTAACAAAGTTGAAGTTGCGCCGGACACTTCAACTGTCAGGATGTGGTATTGTTGTTGCTGTGGTGCTCTCCCTCTCTTTCCCTTTTCTCCAGGAGGCAGGCAGCATGGAGTTCCTCTGTCCCTCTAGGGCGGGACTGGTGGTCAGGGCTGTTGCACCTGTTTCTTGGCAGTATTTAAGGCTCAGCCTGATTCCCCAGTCTTCACCACAGTGTCTGCGATTGTATGGTAGGAACTCCAGGCCTTCCTGTGGATTTTGCGCTTTTGCTCATGTCTCTGTGTTTTTCTCGCACCGATACTACTAGGTTCAACTCTGTTTGCATTCGCCAGTGTTTTGGATATACTCACCTGCCTTACCTTCTGGACCAGCCTCATTGTTACCCTTCACCTGCCTGCCCTCCTGGACAACCTCAAAGCTCCCACAGCAACTCCATTTCCCTTCCGTGATTTCCCAACACCGACAGTCAAACAAGCTCCTTTGCCTTTTCCTGGAATAGTCTTTGCACCACAAACTCATTTCTGGCAAACTATAACTTATCTTTCTCCCTATCCAGAGAGGCATCCCCTCACCCCTCATTGGAAGCTATAGGAAGCGTCTTGAGGCTGTTATTTCTGCAAAAGGAGGATCTACTAAATATTGATGTTAAATAATTATTGCACACTTTCTTTAAATCCTATAAATTTCATTTCACTTCTCAAATATCATTGTGGTCATCTTCTATATGATATATTTAACTGAAATTGCTGAACAACCAATGATTTATAAAGGAAAATCATTGAAATTGTCAGGTGTGCCCAAAGGTTTGCATGCCACTGTAAAACTGAATATAAGTGTCATATATCCTAGTCACTTGTCTTCGTTTACACTGGCTTTGTCTGTTTTAATATTTGTTTGTGTCTTTTGTTCCTTGTATGATTTACTCTTTGCATATTCCATATTCATCTCTGTGTTTCTGTGACCCTGATTTTCTGCATGTTCTTCAGGGAGAGGCTGCCCAGCTAGACCGAGCCTTTCTGTCTGATCCACAGAACCAGTGCGCCTGCAAACGATACAAGTGTGGTGCGTTCTGACGAGAAAGTCAAGATGCAGAAATAATATCATGTTAATTCTAATCTCACTAAACCTGCTGTAAGCTGAATCTGAGTAGACAGAAGAAAATTTATTCTGGTTCTGTTCAATCAGTGTTTAAAAAAGACGATATTTTTGCCAGTTGACTTTAGCAAGTGCAACCTGCAGCTTTGCACCTCTGACCTCTGCTGTGTGTTCAGTGCGTGAGGCTGTGTGTGTGCTTGGAGAGCGAGGAGTGTTGCGGCCGGGTCAGACTCTGGTGGAGCGCGGAGACGACGGCTTGTGTCACAGCAAGCAGTGCAGCCGCACCCTCGACCCAGCAAGCGGCTTCCACGTGCTCCGCACCTTTAGCGTCAACTGCTCTAACCAGTGCCAACCAGTAAGACCACGACACGCCATTACACCCACTGAGGGCAGAACCTTTTATTGAAGACGTTGAACTCACTGGTTAAGGTTTCATCTGTATCATTAAATCTCTTTTCTCTGTCTTTCTTTTTTCTTAAAAACTAAAATAAGAGAAGAGCACATCTTAAACAACTGATTAATCTATCAATTAGTTACTCAACAGAAAATAATCTACAACTATTTTTAGCTCATCCGACCGAAGGACCAATTAACTCATCCTACGGTGAGGTTTCCATTGTCTGTCTGCCCACGATTCATAAAAATCACTGCTTGTTGGTCAGAACTCAGTTATTACCTAATGGGTCTTCACCCAAATTGTAATCAAGGTCAAAGTCAAAGGCTCATTCGGATTTTAATTCTCATTAGTTTGTGCAAAGAGCCAACCTATGAGAAAGAAAACATACCACTTTCTTTCTGTGCTTCACACATTACAATAATCTGTGAACTGTGATGAGCTGGATGAGCTACCACGTAATTGATATTCTCATCCTGAAATTGTTTTTTATGATAGTTACCAGCTTATTTTTTGTAAGTTATTGTTAAGCAGAACCTGTTCTGTATTTACTTATTACACTGATGGCTGCTCATGCTAAGAATTTGTCTATTTAATCCGCAGCAGCACATGTCACTGGTTCTGACATGTCACATTTAAATATTTGCTGGTTTTCTTAAAGGAGTGCAGTTGGACAAAATAAGATCTGATCCTGCTCTTAAATTAAATTACTACTTTAGAATTTGTTTTTTTAGTACTTTGCAATTTATAGTCTAATTAGTGCAGTGCTCGGCACTGTTGCCTCAGGAAGAAGGTTTCTGGTTGGCTGGAGCCTTTCCTCTCTTGGTATCCTCCCTCAGTCCATCAGTATGAGAGTGTTTGTTGTCAGCCTCACTTGACCAAAGTTTAAATTTAACTAAGAAATTGCTGCGAACAAACAGAACTTGTTACTGTAGCACCAAAGAATTCACTGCAGACTGCTAACATCTTAATGTTTGCTTCCTTTATGCTTTATTAGCTTTCTTGTAGCGTAGTAAACACAGAACAACAGTAAACAGAACAGATCGACACAACACAGATACCTGAGCTGTCAGGCTGATGTCAGAGTATCAGATCAGTGCGTCCCAGTTACAGCCATAACCACAAGTAGGAAGGAAAGAAAGAGAAAAAGAAGGAAAAAAGGAAAGAAAAAGAGATCAAGAAAGATATGTATCCATACATACACACAGTTTTGTTTTTAATATCATAACTATCCATTCATCCATCCATCCATTCAAATTCTTCCGCTTATCCGGGCCCGGGTTGCAGGGGCTGCAGCCTAAGCAGAGAAACCCAGACCTCCCTCTCCACCCCACCCCACCTCCTCCTCTATCTGGTGTTCCCTGGATGAACTGGATATCACAACTAATTTTTGGATAATTGGTTGTGATCACTAACTTATCAAAACTCTGTCCCAATTCTTTAAATGTTAAAAAAAAAAAAAAATCTCAGGCATGTTTTTATTTCAGAATCAGATCTACATGCCTCCCAAAGACCAGTCAACATGCTGCGGTGCCTGTAAGAACATTTCCTGCCTCTATGAGCATGAGAATGGAACAACAGGTCTCTATAAGGTAGGAAAAGATGCTCAACAAAGTTTCACATCCGAATAAAAAACTAGACTTCACCTTCATTATTCTTCACACTTTATGTATACTTAAGAGGAGAGAGGCCTGAGTTGCAGTTGTTCTTTGTTAAACTCTTACTTCCAGGTTTAAGAACTAAAATGAGAATATGTTTATCTTGTTATGTTACATAGTTATTTGTTTAACATCAATGGAACTTAAATTATGACCTATCCAACACAATCATGATACAGAAATTATTTTTTCTGATCGTTAAAATTAATTACTATTAGTTTAAATAGCTGATGGACAGTTACAGTCCAACTCCACAACAAATTTTAGTCTCAGTTCTAAAATCTTAACTAAAAATCTCAGGTGGGCTCTACAGTTGAGGCTGATCTTACACCATTTTTTCCCTGCTTCCATGTTGATGTAAGTAAGCTTGAGTCAAAGCTGCTGCTGTAGTTTAGTTGCTGATGCTGTCGATGGTTTCAGCCGGGGAAATCCTGGGTCTCAAGCTGCATGAAGTTCGACTGCACAGACACTCTCTCTGGACCCACACTCATCTCCTACTCCTTCAGCTGCCCTCCCTTCAACGAAACGGAGTGTATGAAGGTCAGCATGCAGCAGCACGCTCACACAAACACATAAAAGGGATGTTTTAAATACACGTTTTGTTGTGAATATCAAATTTCAAAAACTGTGCCAGCCAAACTGTGGAGGAGAAATCAGTTTTTCTATATTTGTCTTAACATTGTGACTCTCGTCTGCACTCAGATCGGTGGAACTGTCGTAAGTTACATGGACGGATGCTGCAAGACATGTGAGTACCTGATCGGAGCATCGCAGCAGCAGTTCTGTAGCTAGCGTAGAGCTGTAGGCCGCAGCTGACACTGAAGAGCGTCTTCATCTGCCGCTCAACATGTTTCCAACATGTTTGCCCTTCAGTTTGTTCGTTTCAGACTAAAATCCTCAGTCAGATTGTCTGAATTGGCTCATGTCTGGATCCCAGCTGATGTTTTCCGTCACATTTGTCTTCTGTTTGTTCACATTAGAGATCTGTCAGTGTGCTTTTCAGTGAATTCTGTGCTGTCAGTGAAAATACAGACAGAAAAACCTCTAAAATGGCCAAATGATTAAAGGTCCTGTCACTGAAAAGCATCTGAAGATATACAAAGTGGGTTTATGGTTTATGTACTGCAGCTTACCATCATGTACCAATCCCACCAGGTACTGGATTCCCTCTCTTCCCTTTCCCTGTTAGCCCCCTGACTCCCACAGTTAACACAAACTGTGAAAGAGGTACCAAACAACAAGGCTTGCCAGTGCCATTGTTGATATTCAACAATGTACTCCCTCTAAGAGAATACACACACACACACACGAAACCCCAAAGTCTGACTGAAACCCACTCCCTTCTGCAGAAAGGTCCTCTCAATTGTTCTCTCATTTCAGGTCTATAACCAACACATGCCACTGATTAAACAAGCAGTCATAGATGTAACCTCCTCCTTGCTTTATACATTATGACTTGGGTTTAGAAATATAATTATATAAAATGATAAATTTACACCCTATTCATATTATTTATGTGGGCCAAAAAAATGAAATCACACTTGAGAGGACAGAACCACGTTTTCACCTCTCCCCCTTCCCCAGATCCCCTGTGTACATGTACACAACAAATAAACCTTTCCCCCATTTAGCACTGTTTGGGCAGTGCATTGTTGATTGCCAACAATGTACTGTTGGTAGTGGCCCAGTAGTCGGGCTTAGACATCTGCATGTGTCACTAGATACTGTGGGCTGGTGTTGGGGGTCTTTGCATCATTGAAATCATAGCTGCTGTAGATGATGTGCATGCTGCTGCAGTATAGCTGGAGCACTCTAGAGGGAGCTGTGTGGAAGACTGAAACTGCTGTGTGTGGCATTTCCTCATTTTTGTAGTGTCATCAGTGCAAAAAAGGAAGCAGTTATTAACGTTAGACTGGGTGGCAGGATTATTGGGGACAACTACAACAAACGAGGGCAGCAGCCTTCCAAATATACTGATTAACGTTAAAATAATAAAAGAAGTGAATTTGAGCTAGATGGTCACAGTTAAAGTGACAGATTCATTCTTCAGCAGTTTCATTCCACACAATGAAACTTTATCATTTGTTTTTGCTAGACCCTGCCAACATATTGGAACATCCACAGCTCGAGCAGTGATGAGTTCTGTGATGTCACTGTTAGGGTTACTTTTTCACATTTTTACAAATCACCACAGAACGACCCTTTTAATTTGGAGAAAACTGAATGCCGCACATATTGTTTTTTTTTTTAATGCTCTGTGTGTGTGTTTATGGCATATTTTCTGTTTTCTTTTGTCCCCCCCCCCCCTCCTTTTTCTTATATTCATTTAAATACCAGTTTATTTTGCTTTTTATCTGCCCGTTGAAGCCAATTTATGTCTGGGATAAATGCATGACAGATTTGCTCCTTCCAGCAGTTTCGACACTTTGTGCTGTGTCTCATTCACCCTTGTTCCCTGACCGGAAAGTTTTCACGTCTCAGCTTTCTAGCTATAAAGCTCTTAAACACAATCCTCGCTATTATTCCTTTCGCATCTTATCTGTTGCTGTTCTGCTTCTGCATGATTGACAGCTTCTGAGCTTCTCAGGGCTCTTGATCTCCTTCTTCTTTCCTCATAACCTCCATTTCTGGTGTTTGTTAACACCTTTTCTTCTGGGTATTTTTTTATTTATTTATTTTTTAACTTTGTTCCAATGAATTTCTTTTGGTTTGTTGTGTGAACAGGCAAAGAAGACGGAAAGTCATGTCAGAAGGTGACGGTGAGGATGACCATCAGGAAGAATGATTGCCGCAGCAACAGACCGGTAAGTTTCCATGTCCGACTTTCAGTGGTTGCAGCTTATTTTAACCCTGCAGTTCTGTGTGTCATATTTTAGTTCATGTAAGTGCAGCCGTGCAGATGCAGAGAGTGTGATGGTTCTAAATTCATTCATATGAATTGGTTACCACTCTTAAAAAAAATGGAGAGAGGTTTCTGCAGAAAATTCTGATCTGATTTGGTATCATCTGAACCGTTAACAGAAAACTTTGTGAAAGGCATTTATATGATTGCATCAATATAAATATGCATTTACCTTAGAATATAAAGGGCCTTGAGGTGATTGTTTGATGTGATTTGGCGCTATATAAACAAAACGGAATTGAATCAATTGGAGCTATTTCAGTTTTTTCTGCATGTCACAGACATTTTTCCTTCCATGTTCTTTACTGAGTGTCTTTTTCCTTCAGGTGAACATCGTGTCATGCGATGGAAAGTGTCCTTCCGCCAGCATCTACAACTACAACATCAATACATATGCTCGCTTCTGCAAGTGCTGCAGAGAGACGGGGCTGCAGCGGCGCTCTGTGCAGCTCTACTGCAGCGGCAACGCAACCTGGGTCAGCTACACTATCCAGGAGCCCACTGACTGCTCATGTCAGTGGTCCTAAGCATAACACCCCACCCACACTCACATGCAAACACACATACACTGTGCATTCAGAGCTACATGGTTTCAACCCACAAGATGTAGAAGAAGAAGAAATGTCAGCTGTGTTATTTTTGGATGTTTGGCAAGATGGATGCTGAGCTATGACTAGCAGGTTCAGCATGATTTATGGAGACTGTGAGGGGCTCAAGTGGCAGTTAATGATCACACAGTAAGTCGCTCTGATGCCCCTGGTGGCAGGGAGGTGGTAACTGCAGGGCAGACAAGCTGGCTTCCTCTCTCAGCCGGGAGCTGCAAAGCAAATGAGCAGGAAGGAGGGAAGGAAGCACCAATGAGCTCAAAAACATGCTGCAGCGAAAAAAATGTGTAGACTATTTATGACACTACATGGCTTTTTTTTGTCATTTGGTAAATTATCATATTGAATTAAAGAAAAGATTATGAGCATTAAAGCTTACTGCTGTAATCACTCTGTCCCTTAAAAATCCCTTTCTAATCGGCTTTCAGTTTAAGTGAAGGAGGACGCAAGTTTTTTTCTGGGCAAAAATATGTTGTAGTTGTGTTGCTGTGTTTAGTTGTGTTGTATTTGCATTGACGTGTCATCAAATTGATGATGTTTTCGCGATTTGCTTCATTTTTCTAGAAAAAAGATGATAACCTGTTTTCCAGCCTGTGGTCAGTTGTAGCTTTAGCTAAAATTATGCTTCTCTCTGTAATTTCAGGTGTCTGAAAGTCCCTCAATGCAGTTTTTCTCTTCATATACGAACCCAAGCAATTACAATTTTTATAGCTCATTTCACCCGTTCACTTTCTGCTGTGATCAACAGCCAAGTCGTTCCTAATGACAATCAGTGTCATTTAGTGTTTCTAGACATTTGGTCTATGTAACGATCAATATTTGTACAATATTTTACCTTAACATGTCAAAACTAAAAGTTTTGTGGCAACAAAATTCAGTGTAAAGCCTCGTGACCCCTTTAAATAATGTTCCTCCAATAAAATCTAAAGGGGAAGTTGGGAGGATTTTCCCAATCATTGTGAAAGAGATCACTACTGAAAGTCTGCACCAAGACACATATTTTCATGTATTTACTGTGTGTGTGTTCAACACTGTGAGTAATTACAGTAGCGACAGAAGGGTACTCGGCCTGATGCAGTTGTTAACTCGACTGCTTTACAGAACATTTTAAATAAAGATACAGAATTATGTTCTATGTGGTATTAATAAGATCTTTATTTGGGGGAAGCAAACAAACCCAAGCCTATCAATATAAGAGGATACAAATACACTCTTTGTCCTCCATCACTTACAGTAGAAACTCATCAGAAAGGGTTTTTATTTGTTTGGCTAGCTTCATGTTTGCGGCATCCTTTAATGCAGCAATACTGACATTTCGTCCCAAACCTACTGAGGAGTCGGTTCTTAAAACCAAAACACTCACATAAAAAATGCTTTGTTAGCATTTTCTATGCTGGCTTTGTTTTTGCCGGCTGCAGTCATTTCATATTTCTAAAAACAGATCTGATAATATAATGACAAGACCTTTAGAGCTTTTGTTCTGTGCTGCCACCTCCCACCAGCCTGCAGAGGGTAGAAAGCGTTCAGTGAAGGGGAAAAGGAAAGTTTTGTGTGAACGTGCCTGAGCTGTGATGACTGAAAGAAGTGGCTTTTAAAGGAATTGGGAATGCAGATAATCAGGAATTGAGAGCACCTCCTCAGCTCAGAGCACTCCATCATCATCACCATCATCATCCTCTGTTTGGAGATTCATATTTTACCCACAGTTTCTCCTGCTGTGCCTTCTTTTTGTAAATAACTTAAATTCCTTCCTTCTTAATAATTTGCAATATGAAATTTTTAGATTTCACTTTTAGAAAGACAACAATAAACTGTACATTCAGTGATGTGAAATATACTCAATCAACTTTAGTAAAGTGTATGAACTGATCTAAATCCAGCTATATGTGGAGCACTTTATTTATTTATTGGAGTTCGATAGAGCACAGCTGTTCTGATGATGTGGACAAAAACAGTGAGACAGAAACATATTCGGCCCATTTAAAGAGCAAAAATACTCATCTGGACCCAAAACTTTCATTTGGTTTTGTTCCCAATTGCATAGAAGTGAAAATGTTAGGAGATGACTAAATTGTGGACTAAATTTTTAATGTGTTTCCAGCAGACTCACCTGGATACTCGAGTTAAAGAGGATTTGTATCATACAAATGTACATTTTCATTTTCAATAAATATGTCCTTCACAAAAAAAATTTACATTGCTCACTCTGATTTTTTCCTAACCGTGTGTTATGCAGAAGAGATGATGTTGTTCTTGCTCATCAGCTCGTTGTAGTGGCCAAAAGCTGAAACATCAGCGAGCTGACAGTACAGTACCTGTGTATAAATACTGTGTGAGAGACAATATAGGATAATCAGACAGTCCTCATTTTAGCCAGCCAGGCTTCTACTGTAAGAATCTGAGAAGGGCACATAGTGATCATGTGATGAGGCTTGCGGTGACGCAGCTGCTGACGTCCAGCTGGCCGACGGCAGCTGAAAATGCTCGCAGACGTCACCAAAACATATAACTGCTGAGTGGTGCTAAGCTGGTGTCTGCAGCAGCAAACAGAGCTGACCGAGTTTGGTTTCTGGAAAGTAGCTAAAATTAATATCAACTCAGTTTCAAATGTAGCGTTCAGCTTTCTATTGCTGGGTTTCCCGATGAAGTCACATTCTGTTTCTGTTCCCAGCAACACACCAGCCAACAGCTGAGCTGCAGGCTGGTCTTTTTTGTTTTTGTGTTTCCTGTCTATTTGTGTGTTGGACTCACACATTTTCCATTTTATTTTAACCCACTTTGAGTTTATTTACAAGGATAGCAGTGTAAGTATAGAAAAATGATTTGCCATCCACTCATATTTCAGTGCAGTGACATTTTTAAAGCAATTAAAGCAAAAGTCACGCTATCATCATGGTCATCCAGTTAGGAAAAATAGTACTTTTTGATCAAATGTATTATTTAAAGGTATTGTGGTGCCACCTCGTTAGAGCAGAACTCAAACAGTGTCTGCTTACATGCAGAAATGTGTAGAAACAAATGAGTACATAAATACATTACAGTGTGTCTTATATAAGGTTTAAAAAATACAAGGGACAGTGTAACATAAAGGTATAAATATGAAATGCAGCAATAAAAACATTTAATTAAAAAAAAGCTTGAATTTTTGAATTTATTCCAGATGCAGGATGTTTGAAAGGACTGACAACTGCTTCCCAATATTTTGTACAAATATTTATTTCTAATTATTTGGAATTAAGTAGCCAGAAAAAGCAAAAAATATTTTCAAACATGATTTTGGATGTAAAGCAGGTGGATTATTGATATTTTTAATACTGTAAATACTGCAATTTTTGTTCTTAATTGAATATAACAACTACATCTTGCTACACCTTGAAAACTAGAACTACTACTACAAATATAAATTGTGGCAACACTTGAAAAAGTTATGCTCATGAGATGGATGGAGGAAATCAATTTTAGAAAAGGCTCGAGACAACTCACGATAAATGAAACGTCTTAATGTTACTCTCTGCACTACAGTGTGCTGTACATACTGTAGTGCTCGGGCATAAATTCATAGATGATCCGAGGGAGTGGCTGCGATCACTTTCTAACTTTTCTAACAGTCTCTTATTACAGTAAATGTTTTGACTGTGCAGTTGTGGTTCCTTTAAACTTTAAACCCTCAGCAGACAACAGCAGCATTAACGGAGGAAAATGAACAGGACATAAAGAAAATCACAGATCGTTTGTTAAAGTTTTCCATCAGCTACAGCAAACATATGTGCATTAACAGAAGAAGAGACTAAATGAACAAAAGTAAACAGTGTGTTAATGTGTTACTCTAAATTGTTAAATTACTAATCTCTGTATGTTACTGGTGTTTATTGTTTTTAAATCTTGCGTTTTCACAACTACAAAAAGGTCAGAGTGTGAAATGCAAACTTCAAAAAATAGAAATGATGAACAACAAAAATAGTAAACACTAAAAAAAGAAGACTGTGTGTCATCAACATGCCCACGGAGATGCCTGAGAGTGCTCATCATATTCCCAAAATTGTTCCCAGCTCTGCACTGAGCCCAGTGAGCAATGCATTGTGGGATCAGGCTTAGTGGAAATTGACAGCCAGCTTGACGAACTCCAAGCAGCTGCAGAAACACACATATGATCTGTAACATGAGAAACATGACTCTCTCTCTCTCTCTTACTGTGTGTGTGTTTGCATGTGTGTGTGCACAAAATCATGACGTCCAACACTAACAAGCAGCTAAAGCTGGTTACCGAGAATATCACCACACTGAGATCCTCTCTCAGTATGTGCTAAAGCTCTGCTGGACTTTTTCCATGTCTTTCTGTGGTGCTGTTTTCTAGTTTGATGCCAACTGCAAACCGAATCCTGAACACGAGCACGTACGTTGCGGCGGTGCGATTTGTTGTATATAGAGTGACTGAAATGAATCTCACTGAGAATTCCTAGGAAGGCAATACAAGTGTCCTGTATCCATGATCCCAGGACTGTGACACGTGCACTTTCAGCTCTTGCAAAGACACATCATTTTCTTGGTAATATTATTTGCTCACCAAATAATATTAGGAGAAAGCAAATTACCCACAAGACACCCGACAGGGATATAGACAGAAACAAATGAACCTTTTTTTTTTGTCTGAGTGGATTATGAAACATCTAAAGAAGCTTTTTTTCCTGGACAGCCCAATTTATTAATTTCTAACTGAACTGATGAACATCGCTATTGAACAATGCGAATGATAAATGCACATATTGTCATAGCATCCCAGTACATAGGGCTAATATTGGATAATACTACAATGATGTATTCTCTGATAAAACACTTTAATTACAAAATGAAAACAATATAAAGAAAGACAAACATTTAACTTTTTTTTTATTGTTTAACATAAAATATAATATAAGACTGTAATTAATTGTAGATTTTTCAGTTTTTAATCACTTGATTGTACATAAAGTGATAACAGCAGAACAGATTTTGACTTCAACATGCTGATTAGCCCATTTCCTCTTTACTGTTTGAGCTCATAAAACACTGACGCTATCACCACTTCAGTCAGAGCTCCTTTAATGAGGGAGAGTGAAAAAAAAACATCCCAACGACAGAGCTGCTGATGACAAGGCCAGACCGCAGTGACGTCTGTGGCTGGGGGGGTGAGGGTGGGGTTTGGGGGTGGACATTTGTCCCTTTCTTCAGGAAGTGGCTGGATGGCATTGTCACAACAGGAGCAGATAGGGAGAGCAGGTTGAACTGCTTTGACCTTTAACCTCTGAGACGAGTGAGGACAGAGGAAGAAGGGCTGATCTGTTCTCAAGACTAAAACACACAAAGACTGGAGGAGTTACAGATTGTTCTCGTGCTGTCAAAGTCATTTGAATATTTAGCAGAGGAAGCAGAAGGGACACTCAGATTGAGTAAAAGTAGCAATGTAAAAATGCAAGCAATAAAACCTGTTATGGTTGGTACTGTTGCCTCACAGGAAGAGGGTCCTTGATTCAAATCCACTGGTTGCTTTCAGGAAATGTCTGTTTCCTATTTTCAGAAACTGTTTTATATCAGCTGATAAGGGACAAAAACAATTAAACTCTGATGACATCGGCATACATGACATTTTATATACCACAGGGAGATTATGTATTTGTTAATGATTTTCAAATGTTATTATGATTTTGTAATTAAAATTTCATTACTAAATATTAGGGCCGGGACTTTAACGCTTTAATTTCGATTAATTCATTTCAAAGATTTTAACGCGTTAAAAATTTTATCGCAATTAATCAATTTTTTTTTTTTTTTTTTTAAGTTCGGAGCCGGAACCTTTGTATTCCCGTGTTTACAGCACACCTGTAAATCTGATGCACAAGCGACAACAACGCATCTGCAAA
>VUQJ01000673.1:24120-34966 GCA_015108635.1 Andinoacara biseriatus
TTTATTTTATTTAATTTTTTTTTAAAAAAAAAAAAAAAAAAAAAAAAAAATATATATATATATTCATTCATATATATATATATGTGTGTGTGTGTGTGTGTGTATTTTTACTGTTACAGCGTTCATTAATGCCTCTTCTATCTTTCCAGGATGTTTTATGATGAGGAGCTGGAGCAGTCAGATAATTTCTACCATAGCCAGCCTTTGTTCCTCCAGCTTTGCTACGCCCTCTACAATGTGCTGGTGGCTCACTCAGAGTTGGTGTGCTATCTGGTCATCATTATAAACCACTTGGTGTCAGCCTCTTGTGTTACGCTGGTCCTTCCCATCACCATCTTTCTCTGGGCGATGCTGTCTGTTCCACGGCCCAGCAAGCGCTACTGGATGACTGCCATCGTCTATACTGAGGTGCAGACATACATAAAGATAAATGCAAAAATAAATAACTAAAACCTACTAGCAATAATTAAGTAATTATATCTTTTTATTATTAATTTAATTTTCAAATTGCAGATGTCTTTTTTTTTTGTTTGTTGTCCACAGTGAATAACAGATGGTTAAGACAAATACAGCTTTTTATTATATCTGAATCAATTTTTGACAGTCTGTTATCAGGTAGGAGGTAAAAGTACAAAGTAACTAACAATTTAATATAAAATGTATAACATAAATAATAAAGCCAAAAAAGTGCATAGAACATAACTGCATTTCATCTAACAAGATGGTCTGACTTGGTGTGTATTTCAAACAGCTTCCTTAAGATTTGTTGATGTTTTCTTTCCAGGTCACCATCGTCATCAAATACTTCTTCCAGTTTGGCTTCTTCCCCTTCCACAAGAACTTTGAAAAGAATAAACCCCTTCACCCTCCCAACATCATTGGTGTGGAGAAGAAAGATGGTTACGTCCACTATGACCTGGTCCAGTTACTGGCTCTCTTCTTCCACAGGTCCATCCTGAAGGTGTGGGCAAACACAGAAATATATATATAGACGTCGTCCTCATTTGAAAATATAAGCTTAAAGACAGTCAATACATACTTTGCATTAGAAACATATGTTTCTACAATTTCTACAATTTTTAGTTGTTTTCAACTGAACAATCATAGGATGAAGTGCTGTTTTTTTAAGACTCTTTATTCATGATGCTACTGACTTGATATTTCATGAGGAATTAATTTTCAGAGAGACTGAAAATATGTTTCAGATATCTGCAGACAAAATAAAATTCCTTTGCGCATTTTATGGACTGATTTATGGATCTGGGAGGGCCAGTATTATATTAGCTTTTGGCAGCTCAGGCTGGCTGATGTGCAGCACTGAATAAAAAGCCAGTATCTGAGCAATTTAGGTGCCCGTGCTGGGCTGTTCCTCACAGTTTCTCTTTTATTTTCACCAAATGAAACAAGAGCTGTCTACCTCCTCCAAGGCTGTAAACATGAGTTAAGGTATCCTTCTGGATACCCAATGATAGCTGGATCTGGATATCTGGGATATTTTCCTGAATATGAAGATAGCGTCTTCCAATTTTAATACTTTGGATTCTTTCCAAAAATTCCAAACCCCACTTCACGTATAATTTTCTTCCAAATCCATCCAGAAAAAACTAATACTTCCTGTTAGGTATTAAGATATGAAGAGACCTCTTCTGAGAGAGATGCTCTCCATCTGATTTGGTTTAGATGGTATAAAAGATTGTTTGCATTTTTCACTGTACTGTGATTGAGCATAAAATCATGTGGAAAAAAACCTGTTGACTGCACTAAAAGGAAAAATTCAAAGTTATTAGTATTTATATGTGAAACAAGGAATATATATTACACCCCGATTTCCAAAAAAGTTGGGACACTGTGTAAAATGTAAAGAAAAATGGAATGCAAATTTTGCTAATCAAATATTTTGATGGGATAGGCTCAAGTCCCCCTGCAACCTTGAAAAGGATAAGAGAAAGGAAAAGGATGGATGGATGGATTTACTATTTAATGAACAATAGCTCATTTTTATACACAGCTCAGAAAGGTGTGGACAGGGCTATGTTTACCACTGTGTAACATCCCATCTTCTTTTAATAACAATCCATAAACATCTGGGAATTGAGGAAGTTGCTGGAATTTTGGGAGAGGAATGCTGTCCTGTTCTTGTCTGATAGAAGATTCTAGCTGCTGAACAGTCCTGGGGCTTCTTTGTCCTGGTCTTCTTCTTTGTTTTGAACTGAGGGCTGAAACTGTTTTAAATGAGCTTTGCCTCAGAGAAGATTTCTGGATTATGCTCACATGTGGCTTCTTTTTGTTTTTTTTGTTATTTTCAGCCTTGTTCCTTGCATACAGAAATTTCTCCAGATTCTCTAAATCTTTTAATGATAATGTGTGCTGTACATGATAAGTCTTTGCAGATTGGTGAATCTCTGCCCATCATTACTGAGTCTAAGAAACTCTGCCTCTCTAATAATTTATTTTTATTCCTGTTTTTAGCACTTTGGTCTTTGGTTGCTGTGTTTAAAATGCTTTATAAATAAAGTTGGTTTGGCTTGGCAAGATGCTCTTTTTATATCCAGTCATAACTGACCTGTTGCCAGCTAACCTAATTAGTTGCAAAATGTTCCTCCAACTGTTTCTTCTTTGTACAACTTACTCTTCCAGCAATTTGTTTCTCCCGTACCAACTTTTTTTGAGATGCCCACACTGTGCACAAAAGTTGTCTTTTAAGAAGTAACTGCAAAGTTTAAAAAGAAAAAAAAGAACAAAGGAAGATGTATTTCTCTTGTTGAAGTTGAAAGAATGCTGATATAAATTTCAAAAAAGAGCATTTGTATGGAAATAACACTGCCTCTGCCTTTAATTACTAGTGCCATGGTCTGTGGGATGAAGATGACCCCAAAGAGAAGAAAGAGGCGCCTAACCAGTTTGAAGATGTCAGAAGTCAGTCTGAGTCTGACGACGACAGAAAAGACAAGGAGGAGAGTGAGAAGGACTCAGAAGCTGCCTCATCACTAAGCAGCGAAAGGAGAGGCTCCAATCAAACCCTGAGGTCCATAAACTTTGGGACCTCCATAGATTCAGGACATGTGCAGGTGCCTTACTCGCAGCAGCAGACCCACCAGCGGCGCAGGAGCTCCAGCGGAGGTTCATACATTTCCCACCCATCTCTCCACTCTTCTGCAAGGTCTAAGAGAGGTGAAGGCTTCTTTTTTTCCTTTTGGCTATTTCCTGCTACTAAATGGTTGCTGGATGGTGACTGTAAGAAATCCACTGCTCCAGTGATGATATTTTATATATATATATATATATATATATATATATATATATATACACACACACACACACACAAAGTCTTGGATTGGCACCGTGTTTATCAGCTGCTCAGAGCTTCGCCACAGGTCATTTAAAACTGAAAATCTAAATTGTTTCCACAGGAAGTACAACTTCCCACAACAGCAGCCGCAAGGACGGCAGCGAGGCCGGCGTCCATCAGAAGACCCGCAAACAGATGATCATAGAGAAACTGAGGGAGCAGTTCTTCAAAGCAAAAGCTTTCATCATAAAGAGGTACCATAAAGCATAGCTGGTTCATAAAAGTTGAAGTAGCTGTATTTTTTTCTTGTCTCTTTAATCCCACCCACAGCTGCTTACTGGCTATAAAGTGTGTTTGTAATGTTATGAGAGCAATACCGAGACGTGCGCTCAGCAAGTATTCTTAATGAATGATGTAAGATGCACTGTGGAAAACCGTCTCGGTGATACAGCAGCTTAAACCTTTCAGAGGTCTAAATTTAGATCTTTAATTACAGCATTCCCGTCAGACCATTCAGTGTCATTTTTGTAAGTGCTGCAACAGACACTCCAAACATGTTATTGTTCTAAATTTGATTTCCCAGAAATAATGTGTAGAACAATAACTGAAACCCAGTGTTTTGCTCAAAATAAGTTCAGCTGTTTATCTGAAATAGGTACTGTTAAATGGACTTTGATAGAAAAAACTCCAAGTGGTCTTCATACAAAAAGATTTTGAGACGTAAAGGGGACTTATTATGCAAATTTCCAACTACATATTTTTATTTTGGGGCCCTACTAGAGTAGTTTTGCATGAATCACAGTTCAAAATAATCCTATTTCGTCTTAAACTGAGTGTCCCCTTTAAAAAGATTCATTTTAAAATGGCAAAGCTTAAGAAAGGACACAAACACGAAACATGAAATGAACTGTGACAGCATCAACCATCTGTTTGATCACTCATTAATAACACTGGTTCTGCTCTCTGTAGGGTTTTGGATATCTACCTTCCCATGAAGCAGTTTTTCTATAACTTGATTCATCCAGAGTACAGCGCAGTCACGGACGTCTATGTGCTGATGTTCCTCGCTGACACGGTTGACTTCATCATCATCGTGTTTGGATTCTGGGCATTTGGTGTAAGTTTTAAATTTAGCTGTAAAAGAAGATCGCAATATTCACCTTAAGTGACAATAACAATGACAATATTGTATCATACGACTTACCAGAATTAACCTTCATGTGTACCTTTTCATGTAGAAACACTCAGCAGCAGACATCACCTCCTCTCTGTCAGAGGATCAGGTGCCAGGAGCCTTTCTCGTTATGGTGTTGATCCAGTTTGGCACCATGGTGGTGGACCGGGCCCTCTACCTCAGAAAGTCTGTTATGGGCAAGGTTATCTTCCAGGTCATCCTAGTCTTTGGCATCCACTTCTGGATGTTCTTCATCCTGCCAAACGTCACAGATAAGTAAGAACTTAATCTTAGCTCACATGAGAGCGGAGATTAATCAACCTGATTAATTCAAATTATAAAATACATCTGACCACAGGCCAGATTTAATTTATGAACTGGTGGGATTTTTGCCCGTGCGCTAGTCCTCTATTCATTTCTCTTCTTTCTTTTTCTTGCTATTGATAGAACAAAGAACATGCTCAAAAGGATGCAACTTTATTAGAGGATTTATGGTTATTGATTAACTGACAGATTCCTCTTAGTTCACCTTGTTGTCAATTTGATTTGAAAAACTTTGAAATATATTTTTGCATTTATGTTTTTGTTGTTGCTGCTCAAATTAATTATCAAGTTTAATGGCTGTCATTCTTTTCTTCCTTTCATAGACGTTTTAGTGAGAACACAGTCGCTCAGATGTGGTATTTTGTCAAGTGTATCTACTTCGGGCTGTCAGCCTATCAGATCCGATGTGGTTATCCCACCCGTGTTCTGGGGAACTTCCTCACAAAGAGCTACAATTATGTCAACCTCTTCCTGTTTCAGGGGTGAGTTATGCAGAGAGAGTTTCATTTCTTCCAGCTGGGCAAACACGTCCACAGCTTGCTGGCCGCTGCTTATGGTGCAGCAGAATTGCAAGGAGAAGATTACGTATCAGAAATTGCAAACAAAATATTTGCTAAAGGAGAAAAAAAACCCATCTATAGTAACATAGTATTATTTTATTCATCTTCTTTTATACTCTGAAAACATGACTGAGGGCTCTGGAAACTTTTACTGTTATCAGACATTACATTTGAAATTTTATTAAAAAATAAACATTGGTTGTAGCTCTAGTTATGTTTAATCTCTGCAGCATTCAGAATTTATTTATTTATATAGGACTTTAAATTTATAATAGGTCAGGACAAGTATCCTTGTTTAGATACTTCCATTTATAAGCTTATTACTCGATGCATTATTATTACTGATTGTATGGCTTCAAAGGTGGAAAATACGTCTTTGTAGTATTTTAGACTGCCATGTTTCTAGCTGGTACTCATTTTTCAGCTTTATTTTGTCCTCTCTCCCTCTCTGCTCTGTCTTTCTCTTTTATGTGATTGATGTGTCCAACATTACCTAGTTCATACTGCCCGTCTTGCTGAGAGAAAGAGTGTGAGCAAAATGCTTTTTTGTGCATTTTATGTGCATTTTTTGTGCCATGGAAGCTGCACAGTGAAAGAGAGAGTGCAGAGTCTGTAGCTGGGAGAGATGTGCCTGATGTGTAGATTTAGCACGATCCTGTTTCCTGATTAAGTTGATTGTTTACCACCAGCCCAAAATGACCCTCAGGACACTGGGAAATGACCCAGCAGCCTCCTCCAGACCATGTGTAAACTTAAAATATGAAGGTCAAGCTATGCAAGGAGTGTGAATTAATCACAATATTTTGCCTCCTACTAGTTTTACATCTAAAACCCCAATTCCAGTGAAGTTGAGACGTTGTGTAAAACATAAATAAAAACAGAATAAGATGATTTGCAAATCTTTTTTAACTTATATTCAATTCAATAAACTACAAAGATAAGATATTTAATGTTCAAACAGTTAAACTTTATTGGGTTTTTTTGCAAATATTCACTGATTTAGAATTTGCAACATGTTTCAGAGATTCAGAGAATCTGGAGAAATCTCTGCAAGTAAGCGGCAAGACCAAAAACCAACAATGAATGCCCATGACCTTCAATCTCTCAGGTGGCACACTTCCAAAAACCACTGTCAGTTTGTCGCTTCATCTACAAGTGCAAGTTAAAACTCTACCATGCAAAGCGAAGTCGCCGGCTTCTCTGGGCCCGAGCTCATCTGAGATGGACTGATCCAAAGCGGAAAAGTGTCCTGTTGTCTGACGAGTCCACATTTCAAATTGGTTTTGGAAATCATGGAGGTCGTGTCCTCCGGGCAAAAGAGGAAAAGGACCGTCTGGATTGTTATCAGCAAAAAGTTCAAAAGCCGGCGTCTCTGATGGTATGGGGGTGTTAGTGCCCATGGCATGGATGGCTTGCACATCTGTGAATGCACCATTAATGCTGAAAGGTACATACAGGTTTTGGAGCAACATGTGCTGTCATCCAAGCAACATCTTTTTCAGGGACATCCCTTCTTATTTCAGCAAGACAGTGCCAAGCCAACAGCATGGCTTCATAGTAAAACAGTATGAGACTGGCCTGCCTGCAGTCCAGACCTGTCTCCCACTGAAAATGTGTGGCACATTATGAAGCACAAAAATATGACAACGCAGATCCCGGACTGTTGAGCAACTGAAGTTGTACATCAAGCAATAATGAGAAAGAATTTCACCTACAAAGCTGCAACAATTATTGTCCTCAGTTCCCAAACGCTTACTGAGTGTTGTTAAAAGGAAAGGTGATTTAACACAGTGGTAAACATGCCCCTGTCCCAACTCTTTTGCAGGCCTCAAATTCAAAATGAGTGAATATTTGCAAAACAAAAACAATAAAATTTATCAGTTTGAACATTTGATATCTTGTCTTTGTAGTGTATTCAATTGAATATAGGTTGAAAACGATTTGCAAATCATCGTATTCTGTTTTTATTTATGTTTTACACAACGTCCCAACTTTATTGGAATTGTGGTCATATAATTGGTAATAAATAAAATAACTTTTTGACTAAACTCAATGAAAAATGTATTATTTTTTCATCATAAAAAAGAAAGAAAAGGACTTCTCAAAAACCCACAAAATGTTGTTTTATTAATTTATCTTTTAAAATGCACGGGTAACAAAAGCTAAAATGGTGTACTGCTATTCTAACAAGTAATTAAATTATAAGGGAAGTGTCTGGGCACTTTTTGTTGTAACAGTAGTTATTGGCATTAAATCTTATACCCTTCCAAAGCCTGTTTATTTCCCCTTAAATGGGGCCACATTTGTAAGGAAAATGCATTTGTGGGTTGTGCAGTAGAGTTGTGGTTTCATCCATGAAAAACTTGCTAAATCTTCTCTGCCAATGCCAAACGGCTTATTCTGCTATCGTGGTTGGTCTCGTTCATTGGATTGGATGATTGAAGTCTGAAGAAACGAGACATATTGGCAATTTAACAGTTTATTCATTTACCAAACAGGGACCTCAGTAGTGGAAAAACTATACACAGCCACAACAGCCTGGCACCTCCTGCTCATACTGGTCATCGGCTTGGTGACGCCCCCACCGCTCTGTGGGGGCGAACGTTGTCATCATGGTGTATAGAGTTTATTCACAGACTGTGGCGATATGGGATTGCCACTAGCTGCAGAATCTCATTTCAGTATCTCTCTGCATTGAGATTGCGTCTAATGATGACAAGCCTGACTGTCAGTACCTGGGGCACCTGAAGCTCAAAACAAGAGTCAGTAGCAGAATAAGTTGTTTGGCATTGGCAACATTTTCATGGGCTCAACTCCGTTGTTCAACCCACAGATGCATTTTCCTTACAAATGGCTATGTTGGATCCATCATGATTTGCAAACTTTAATGTACATGTAAGATATAATATATGTGTACATGTATAATATAATATTTTGTTGATATTGTGCTAATTTTTCTTAAGACATCTCAGGCTGTTTTGTAAATCTGTGGTTCTAAATTCAAGGTACTGCTTTAGTTGTTTTATAAAGCCTAATGTGCTCTGTTTTCACTGGTCTGTGGCTGAGAGAGTTACATGAACAAATTTGGCCGTATGTGACCCAAGAAGTAAAAGAAGTATGATAATTTCCCGGACGGCACCTTCCCCAAGGGATCAATAAAGTTTAATTTAATTCATTCATGTATACTGGAGATTAAAGCCATACCTTAATATCATGAGCTGGATTTTCTAGGTTAAGCTTTGGAATCTGTTTGTATTTTAGTCTTGCTTTATGCCAGATTAATAAAAAGGTTATGTGATTTTCAGTTTCCGCCTGGTACCTTTCCTGACGGAGCTCCGAGCCGTGATGGACTGGGTTTGGACCGACACCTCGCTGTCTCTATCCAGCTGGATCTGTGTGGAGGACATCTACGCTCACATCTTTATTCTGAAATGCTGGAGAGAGTCGGAGAAGGTGTTTATCATCGTGGCACCAGTGTGAAAAAAAAAAAAAATCTGTTTGAGGGCCAGTGTCTGTCTTGTTGGAATTCAAGCTGAAATGTACTTCTGTGATTTATGAATGTAAATCTTTTTTTCGTATACTCGGTGCATGGTCAGGCGATAGCTGTGAATACCTTTTGAATGTCTCAGTAAGTAAACTGAAAATATCTTTATTCAGCGCATTAAATAATGCAGTTGTGAACCAGTCAGTATTGCCACTTTATGCCCATTTTTACTTTTATAACTTTGTCAAAAAAGTGTTGACTTCATTACTTTGTTGAGTAAACATTGGAAGATCTTCGCTCAGAAAAATTTTACATTGTATTTTCCATCTAATACAAGCAACTAATCTCGCTTCCCATTATGTCCTCCTTCTACAGAGATATCCCCAGCCGCGAGGCCAGAAGAAGAAGAAAGTGGTGAAGTATGGAATGGGAGGAATGATTGTGGTGCTGCTGATCTGTATAGTATGGTTTCCACTGCTCTTCATGTCCCTCGTGAAATCTGTTGCTGGAGTCGTCAATACTCCACTGGATGTCTCATTTGAAATCACACTGGCAGGCTTTCAGGTGTGGACGCAGTTTCTCTTTTTCAACAGGTTCTTATTCAAATGTCTAGAGGTAACACTGTCAGTTTGTGTGTTACCTGTGGTCTGTGGGATATTTTTTATTGTAGTTATGATGCAGGATTTAATGTAGTGTGTTTCTATGTGTGTGAATCAGATAGTTTCAGAACAGTTGCTGTTCCTAATTCTGCATGAACTAATCCAGGATTCCATAAAGAAGGGCTTAATTTTTATAGTCATTAGATATGTATTTAATTTTAACTAGACATGTTTTTTAATCTCTTTACACAGCCTATCTTCACCATGAGCGCTCAGCAAAAGCAGCTGCGCAATGTGTCAGATAACGAATTTCGTAACCTGTTAGGCGAATTTTTCAAGAATGATGTAAGTATATTAAATGCAAATATGAAACCATAATTAACTAATTTGACAAATGTGTTTTAAATACAGGTGCAACACACAGACACACATCTGATAATTAGTGCTAAGTAACAGACTAATAAAACAGAAGCACAAGCTTGTTGGATGGTCAGTTCCACACAGCAAGCTATAATATGTGTCAAATAAACCATTAAAAGCATTACAAAAGGCTGCAACAGCACGAAAACAATGAAGAGGTCCAGATCAATGGCTGAGAGTACTGGAGCAGCTGACACCAATCAGCTCCAATATGCCTGTAATCAAAGTGGCCATGTCCCTAAGTCCACTATCCAGCTGGATAAGTTATAGAAAAATTCACCCTCCCCAACAGGTGCAAGATGAAATCTTTTCATAGAGGCCAGTACTTTCTTAGTACTAGACTATAAATATGTTTTAAATTTTTTAGAGTTGACTAATTTAACATTAGAGGTTATGGACTTACAATTGGAGCCGGTCTCAAGAGGCACTAGTAGTACTGCCATTTTTGGCACTTGATTTGGCACGTTGGCTTCACGTCTCAGCTTTAGATGAGAAGGCCAAGGTTAGCAAGATTAATCCATGCCCTTAAGACGTAGGCGTGCTACTATTAGTAAATTTCAACTCAAATATAGAATTTCACTCAGTTAAACTGGACTTCTTGTTCAGATGATTGCATTAAAAATGTTCAAAAATGCATCAAGGTGAGGCCAAGCAGAAACCTAGCAGCACTCCTGTCAGTCAAAATGGCCAGGACCCTAAGTCCAATCCATGGAGGCCCTACTTTGCAACTGACAGAACTTAAAGGATTTCTTGCTAACATTGTGGCATCAGATACCACAGCACACCATCAGGGTCCTAGTGGAGTCCATGCCTTGACAAATCAGGGCTGTTTTGGCAGCAAAAGGGGGTACCAGCACAATATTTGGCAGGCGGTTATAATGTTGTGCCTAATTGGTTTAAATTGCATTAAGGTACTGCTAGAGTGAAAGTCGGGGCATCACCAAAATGTGTTCAATTTTACTTGGGGGGGGGGGGGGGGGGGGAAAAAAAGTTTTC
>VUQJ01000676.1:0-10664 GCA_015108635.1 Andinoacara biseriatus
GTCTTTAATTTTTTTTATTTTTTTTTTTTTATCTTTTTTTTTTTTGTAATGCTATTGGTCATCCCTTGGTAACCCTTTTTGATCTGCGGGTAATTCCCTTAGGCACAGTCTGCAGGAAGGCCCTCTCAGTGCGCATAAAGGGCTCAGAATATCTTCAAGTGAGCCCTCATGCACTTGACAGCTTGACAGTGGAACAGCCCTACACCCTCAAAGACTTGGGGTGGGAGCGTGACTTAAAGTGTGGGAATCTATGATTTGAGCTTCTGGGATTGGGCCAGAGAGACTCTTCATTCAGTAAGCAGAGCGGGCCGTCATTTTCACAATGTTTGGGTTTCTTTACATAACGATCGGGACATTATAGGAACTATAGTAACTTATAGATTGACAGCACAGCTTCACAACTGCATGACAACGTGTCTGCGCTCAAAACAAATCAAGCTCCATGCAGTCGTACAGGAACAAGTGATTTGGGTTTTTGACTGAATTATTTGCTTTTACAGGATAATATCACCAGTGTTTTATTAGTAGGTGTAGGGGAGAGTGGGGTAAGATGGTTCTACAGACAAAATTAAATGGCACAGGAGTGACAACGTCAATTTATAATTCAGATTGTTGTCTAACAAATGAAATTATACGAACAAGTCTGTAACAAACAGTTTTGGAAATATGACACCACAAAAAACGTTTTCCAGTGGCCCAGTTTGGCGTGGGCACGGGGAACCAGTTCACAGGGTGACCCTTCTGTTTTTTCTGGTATTCAAACAAACATAAAAAACAAAGCCATTTATATTTAGGTTGGGAATTCCAGCTGGGAATGGTTTGATTTTCTTTTATTTACCACTGATAAACAATAACTTTAAGCTGAAGGTGGAAATGGTGTACTTTGTGGCCCAAGGATTTTCGTTTAGAAATCCGGACACAAAAACTGGAAAATGGCTTCTTTCCTTATCACCATTCCCAAATTGGTAAACCGAAAATGAAAAATGAGCCATTTCCTGTTTTTTGATTTGTCAAAAACAAACGGAAAACAAACAAACAAAAAAACAACAAGTGATTTCATTTAAGTGCTTAAAAAAATCGATTTTAAAAATCTGGTGTGGAAATTTTCATTCTCATTTTGTGGTGAATTTTATACATTCTTACTAAAATAGTGCTTCTGCAATGTGAAAAAATATGGCTGACATTTATTGGCCTTTGGCTCACTTTGCCCCACAGCAGCCATTTTGGACAAAATGGAACAGTTTAGCAAATAAGAATAATCTTTAACAAAATGATTGACATGGTTTTCATTTTTCAATATATGAAAAATGAAAAAAAAGTCAGTGCACCTAAAGAGCTCCTGAAAATATATACCATGGATAACAATATGTTAAAAAAATTAGCTTGATATAATTTTCATTAAATATGAAATGCAAAAAAAAAATAAAAAATACTTTGACAAGGAATAATTAGTTACTTGTGGAAAAAAAATCTTACGACTTTTTCAGTATGATTGAAATGATGTTTGCCACCTAAAAGCAAGGTCACATGACTCTAGACAAGCATGGTTGCTAATATGCAGTATTACCCCACTCTCCCTCATGCAGTTATGCTGTTTTTACCTTCTTGTTCTCACCTATTTCCTTCCTGAAATCACAAAAATATCCATATGCAGAATCACAACTACTCAGTTATATTAAGGATTATAATCAATATGCTCATTGGTCAGTTGTGCATTATTTTCTTCTAAAAAGCAGAGACCTGAAACAGCAGAAAACTGTAATTTTCCACTGCATGTTTGGACGGCGTCCTGCAGAAAACTGAAGCTCCAAGCTGTACCTGTGGATCTATGAGAAACATATGAGGAAGAAGAGGCTTCTTTTCACAGGTGGAGAGGTGAATCTGAAACAATGGCATATTTAATACACTGGAGTGTGCGCACACACACACACACACACACACACACACATCCACTACCCTCCGTCTTCTCTTGGTTGAAGAAAACTGAAGTATCGGCACTGAGGCTTAACAAAATATCAAAGGCACAAAAGAAAGTATTAACAAGGCAAAAGTTCTTGATCCTTTTTTATAAGATGCTAAAAAAAAAAAGGCAAAGCAGCAGAGGAGATTTCCATTCCAACATTAATTCCAGCTCTGGTGAATTTCCAATGTTGGCAGCCATTAAGTTCTGTCAAATCAAATGTGACACCAGGGGAAGGACAGAGAAATATTCAAATCATCTTTCAAATCTTTTTCCAGAACTGCCTCTTCGAGAGCTGCTGCTCCAGCGGCTGACAGTTCTGACAATTAATTTATGTCTAACAGATTATTCCATAAACCACTGCTGACCCCCGAGCATGTGCACAGGCGCACACATACCTGCTGGAGGGGGTGTGAGTACCCTCTACAGCTGCAGCAATCACAGGAATGTGGCACTCCAAATGTCCATCAAAGAGTGCCAGCTGCTGACATGCTTAATCTCCACAGAAGCAAAGAAAGGCCATAAAAATGAGAATTTTTTTTTAGAAATACCTGCTTGTGAAAGGCAAATAGTGCTGAAAGCCTAAGGCTCCATATTTTTGCAAGTCAATAAGTGCACTTTTGGTAATTGCATTGTCAGACACCTGTGGATAAGAAGTGAGTGCAGAAAGACAAAATCAACTGACTTTCAGTGGGTGTGTCATAGACTGTGCACAGCCAACCATATTCATGGAGGATTCTCCATCTTACGACCATAGTTCATAAGCAGTGGACGTAGCCACCAATACACTGCCTAAATACTTGCTGGAGAAAGTAATTCAGTATGTTATTTGCTACATTACTTTTGCATTACTCTATAAAATGACTTGAAACACATTACTATACAAACCTCAGCCTAAACACACCAAAACAAATCCCTATCCTAACAGGGAAACACATATGATTTTTATTTTTTACATATGAAAACAACTCTGGTTTCCTCTTACAGTCCAAAGACATGCACTTAGTGGGTTTAGGTTAATTGGCCACAGGTGTGAATGTGAGTGAACGGTTGTCTGTCTCTCTGTGTTGGCCCTGCGACAGGCTGGCGACCTGTACAGGGTGCACCCGTCCTCTCACCCTGTGAGCGTGAACAGGAAATGAAGAGAATGGAAGGCTGGCTGCATACAAAGCTGAGAACACAAAGCAAAGCTCAAAACCAGCTCAAAGAGACTTGAACTGAAAGCTGACTTTACCAGGAGTGCCGAAAGAAAAAAGCACGTTTGATTTTTTTTCTTTCTATCTGCTCGGACTACAGATCACTGAAGAACCTTTGAAATGCAAGTAATGACATAATTGTGACTGTTAATTTCTGCTGTGAATTTGGATATTTTAACATGCAAGGCAATGGGAACTCATTCATTTGCATGTAGATGTTGACAGAAGAGCACTTTTCAGCATTTCTGTGTTTGCTTCATATTTTCAGCCATATTTCCAGCTACTCGTGTGCACAAACCTTAACTGAGACAAGAGAAATTACTGTGGTAGAATATTTTGCTATAAATCTATTTTAAGTTAAATAAAAACATAGCTGTGCAGAGTTTTGCACCTCATCCTGCTGTGAAGCACAACTACTAAATTAAATAATCCTCTTTATGACCTTTATATTGTCATTATAGCCTTAAGTAACAGGATTGTAATTAGTGTGGCAGGTAACATTTCAAAGTCTTATTGTCACAGTGTAGAAACATTGTTTCCCTGTACAAGGAAATTTTTACTTTGCTGCCTGGATGTCACAATACCAAAATAGATTATAAATATATATATATATATATATATATATATATTATAGAAAATTAAGTTATGTACATTGTGCATATATCCTGTGTTGCAACAGTCCGTGGTACAAATGGTCTGAAAATACATGTGCAGATGTTTGCAGACACATAAAAATATGAAAATTGAAACTAACTTATGATGTTTATTTAGTTGAAACATCAGAAGATATTTGTATTTAACATTTACAGGGAAGAAAAAAGTGTCCCACAAAATGAATTATGGTGCTGTGTTGAATAGAAAAACTACAAACCTTATGTCATTATTTAAAAAATATATATATATATATATATATATATATGCACAGTATATATCTTAAGAAATATGGTGGTGCTGTAAAGTTCAGCGTTCCTTTTGTGACTACAGTCTCGGTCTCTAATGTGATGCTGACAGCCTGTCTTGGCTTCCATATATCCCCTCCTCCTGTGACAGGAGTTAATTTTTCGTTGGATTTGTTTTTTGAGCTTCATTAACTGGTGCAAGATTAGTCCTTGGTGGGACGCTGGTGGGGGGAAGCACTCGCACCTCGCCTCCGACCTGCCGAGGTGCAAGCAATTAAGAAGCAAGAAGAGGGAGTCTGTCAAGAGCACCGACGCAAAAGCTCAAGACACCTAACCCACTTAGACGCTTTCAGCTCTGTAATAAAGAAACTTCTGTAAACTGTCAAAATGATAATAGCCCGGGCCACTGCTGGTAATTGCAATTAGGGGAGGTAAAGTAGGATAGTACCACACACGCAAACACATGCACGCGCACACACACACGCAGCAAGAAGCATCCCTCCTCAATAACCCATTTTTCTTTCCTTACAGTATCAGTCAGTGGTAAATGCCTTCAGTGGGACTAAGTGTGTAAAATCATTGTTGTTGTTGTTTTGCAATCTGCAACTCTTCGAGTCTCCAAATTCAGCCGTTTAAAACAGAATTCACATTTTACACGTTGATACAAATAATTTCTCTCCATGAACAAAAAAAAGAGAAACATTCGTGTCCAGGAACAAACATCAATACAATAATTTTCAGTTGATTTATTTCACAAACTGCAATAAGTTTTTTGTTGGATCAAAAGAAAGAAGCAGAGGTTGGAGGTTTCAGGAGGGTCAGGAAGGAAGGGAAGACAAGAAGAGAAACGGAAAGTACATGAAAGCAAAGAATTAAGAGAAGAGAAAAAGAAGAAATTGCGGTATGAAACAGAGAGGATGAAAAAATGAAATAGTGGGAAAAAAATAAGCTGATTAAAAGATGACAAAAGTAGAAAAGAGGAACAAAGAAATGAGGGATTATAGAAAAGGACAGAAATAAGTCAGTGAGGGAAAGAGGAGGCAGCTAGTGTACAGTGAGAGAGAAAAGGGTAAAAAAAAGGAAGGAAGGAAGGAAAACAGCATTTAAAGACACAAGGGAAGCAAAGCTGTGTAAATCAGAGTAAAGAGGAACCACAAGGACAGACAATCAGAACAAGGACACAACAAAATCTTTATTCAGATCTCACAAAAGTTACAGTGAAGAAGTATTTGTCCCCTTCCTGCTTTCTTAGTTTTTTGCATATTTGTCACACTTGCATGTTTCAGATCATCAACTAATTTTAATATCAGACAAAAATAACCTGAGTGTGTGTATATACACACATATGTGGGTGGGAGTGTGTGTGTGTGTGTGTTCCTGGGCCGGACTGGATGTTCTGGTGCGGGTGTCGGCCTCTCCTGGTGGTTGTGAGCCGGGGCGGGTTGGGCTTGTTCGGCGTGGGTGGGGGGGTCACTAACACAATCACAGAATAACGAAATGAATGTTTTTATACTTCATGCCTCATTTTGTCGTGTTTCTTTCATGTAAAATTATTTTTCCAGATATTGTTTTTGGGGTTTTTTTGTTGTCTTTTTTTGGTATGTTTTCTTTCTCTGCTGTTATGCAGTTGATTTGAGTTAGTTTGCTCGTGTTCTGTCCCCTTTTTTTCTGTCTTTTCCCCTTTCTCTCTCTCTCTCTCTCTCTCTCTCTCTCTTTCTTTTTTTTTCTCTTTCTCAGCCTGTCAACTTTGGAATAACTAGAATTTGTACAAATACATAACAAGAAAAGCCTGTAGAGAATCTATAGAGCTCATCTTGGGAGAATAAATATGTTTGGCAGCTGTTCTGCTTGCAAAAACTGCCAGACATGACAGGCTTAAATAAATAAATAAACAGATAAATAAAATAAACCTGACTAAGCACAAAATGTAGTTTTGAAATAATGATTTCATTTGTTAAAGTTGCCTGGTCCCGTGTGAAAAACATTACTGCCCCAGTTGTTAATCATGAATTAAATGTGGTTAACGCAGAGAAAGCTGAGTTCAGTGTCACTGCCAGGGTCTGATTACTGGCAGACCTGCTGAATCCAGAACTCGCTTTAATAGAAGCTGTCTGACACAGTGAAATTGAAACAAATCTCAAAAAGCGATCTGAAGAAATCTATCAGTCTGGAAAGGTTTAAAAAGCCATTTCTAAGTCTTTAAATCTCCACTGAACCATGGTAAGAGGTTCTCCACAAATGGAGAAAACTTGGTGAACCTTCCCAGGAGTGGCTGGGAGCGCACTGATGATTCACCCAGGAGGTCACGGAAGGACCCAGAACAGCATCCAAAGAACTGCAGGCCTCACTAGCCTCAGTTCCCCTCTGTCCACCATAATGACCATCCTACTGAAACTGCTGTTTCTCTATTGAAACATTTTTGTACACACTGTATTTTAAGATATTTTAATATTATCAACACTTGGCAATAAATCAGAGATTAAAAAAATGGATAATTCAGTATTTTGTGATGTTCCGTGTCACCTCAGATACTCTGACCGACATTTATTCACTGAATGCAGCCTGTCAGTCTGCCGTTTATCTCATCTGTTTACTCTGGAGGAGGCTGGATAACTTTTTGAGTCCAATTTGAGTCGATGAGTCAGTGAAGCTCACTTGTCACCAATGACAGCGATTCTGAGGTGAGTTGTTGAGGATTTCCAGGGCGTTTGTCAGTAAGCGCTTCTGTTTTTACTGCTGTTAGCTGATGTTACTGAAACTTTGTTCGATGTGGATCTGACATTTTTAACTTGAACACTACGATGTGACAGTATAATCAAACTGTTTAACAGCATAAACAGTCCGTTTATGCTCTCCAACCTTCAAACGTGGCTGAATGAAAACTTCTGCAGAGGAGAGTGGGACAAAATTCCTTCACTGTGATGTGAAAGACCTATTGCCAGTTATCACAATGATTGCAATTCTTGCAGCCAAGGGAGGCACAACCAGTTATTACTGTAGGTTTAGGGTGCAATTACTTTTTCACACAGGTCGAGGTAGGTTTGCAGAACTTTGTTCCCTTAATAAATGAAATCTGCATTGTGTGTTTACTCTGGTCGTCCTTCTCTAATATTAAAAGTGTGTTTGAAGTGAAACATGTGACAAATATGCAAAAAAAAATAAGAACTGAGGAAGGGCCAAATACTTTCACGGCACTGTACACGAATGAAACAGTATCGCTGAAGTGAAACAATATTGATTTGGTGGCTTCCAGAAAAGATTTTTACTGGCGAGTGTGTGTCAGATAAGTGAGTACAACAGTGTAGTTAAGTTAATGGGAGCACTCAAGTGAAGTAGCAGAAGCTTTAAACTCCACTAAAGTGCAGAACTCTCAGAAACGGCTTAATTTTCTTTAAAAATAAAAAGTCCCATCAGCGGTGACGGTTTTAATTTGACATCACTGACTTCCTGCTTGCTTTTAATCTTTCAGAGCAGCTCAGCTGGAGGATCTGCCCGAATCCCCTCTCACTTCACATTAACGTGTGCAGTCGACTTCAGCGTGTTAATGTTGAGGCAGTCAAATACTCCACATTCATATTCATACGCTGCCGTATCTGATGAATGACAACCATCAGCGGCAGAGGATGAACGCTGCCTCCGATAAACCGAGGTGAGGTGGAGGCAGGAACCTCGTTTGATGCCTTATCCGCAGCGTCAGCGATACAGTTCAACTGGATATTGATCAGGTGGATCAGCGTAGGTGTTTCCAGGCGTTATCTCCGCAAACACACAGTCACGTGTTCTCTCTGTCATTTCCTGCACGAGTAATCAGTTTTAAACTACAATTTCGTCCTTTGAAGCTGCATCTTGATGTCAGGACGTGGTGCCAAACACATGTCGGTTTAATGCATGTCAGGTGACAGGAAGTCATCCGGAGATGCTTGTTGTTCAAAACATCAGCCAAGTGACCGAATCAGCCCACGGTGTTATTTGGCTTTTGTGTTTCATAAATTCAATGATCCAATATGCAGCATAAAAGGGCACAAAGACAATAAATGAAGATGGAGTTTTATTTGCATCTCTTCCTGTGGGGCTAAATTTAAAGGATCAGTGAATCAAATCATTAAAATAAAAACCCCTCTCTACCAAGCGTGAAGGAAGGAGTTAATTACTCAGATTTAGTGGTTTTGGGGCGATTTCAGTTTCCTATAGATGCTGGAACTGGAGCTCTTCTTCCGCACTGACGGATCCATGGCTTGTTTGTGCATGGATTAACAGCAAAGGAAAGGCAAATCAAATAAAATTAAGTATTAATATGCAATATGCATAACTGACGAGCCATCGCTTGGAGTGCTGTTCAAAAACTTGCAACAAGGTAATAAAGTAAACAAGCAGGAGGATGAAATTCAGCTCGGAGAGGCTCTCCACAGTCTGAATAAGGAGAAAACAGAGTGTGACGTACAGAGCAGCTCCATATTTTTATTGAATTTATTATCTCTGCTCGTCGCTTTCAGCACAGACTCGCCTGTGCTTATGAATATGTAAAGCTGCAGAAGAGAGATTTACCTGTTGACAGGCTCCTGTTTGGAACATTCAGACAGTTTGGGGTTTGAATCTTGTTTATTATTATTATTTTCGTGAAAATGATCTTCCATGCACATGAATAAACTGTCACACAATGAACCATATGAGTATCCAGGTGATGCATTTAGTGAATTTACACATCAGGGAAGTTTTTTAAACCGCTGAGTGCTTCAACAGATCTTTTTCCTGATTTTACGGGTTTTAACAGGGGCTACCAGGCTGAGACCATTACTTCCACCATAGAAACTGAAAGTGGCAAATCTGTGGACAGAGTAACAGGGGGGTCACTTTTTTTTGCAGGCTTGACTTCTGTGTAGAAGTACATTGTCATGACCTTCTGACCTCCTGTGTGTTCCTCACAGTTCTCGCTTCTCTCTCTCTCCCCACTCTGTCTCTCTCTCTCTCTCGACTCACTCTGTCTCTCTCTCGACTCTCTCCGTCTCTCTCTCTCGACTCACTCTCTCTCTCTCGACTCACTCTCTCTCTCTCTCTCGACTCTCTCCGTCTCTCTCTCTCGACTCACTCTCTCTCTCTCGACTCACTCTGTCTCTCTCTCGACTCTCTCTCTCTCTCCCCTCTCTCTCTCTCTCTCCTCTCTCTCTCGCCTCTCTCTCTCTCTCTCGACTCATTGTCTCTCTCTCTCTCGACTCTCTCCGTCTCTCTCTCTCTCGACTCACTCTCTCTCTCTCGACTCACTCTCTCTCTCTCTCGACTCACTCTCTCTCTCTCTCTCTCCACTCTCTCCGTCTCTCTCTCTCTCGACTCACTCTCTCTCTCTCGACTCACTCTCTCTCTCTCGACTCACTCTCTCCTCTCTCTCTCTCGCCTCACTCTCTCTCTCTCGCCTCTCTCTCTCTCTCTCTCTCCTCTCTCTCCTCTCTCTCTCTCTCGACTCTCTTTGTCTCTCTCTCTCCTCTCTCTCTCTCTCGACTCACTCTCTCTCTCTCCTCTCTCTCTCTCTCTCTCTCTCTCTCTCGCCTCACTCTCTCTCTCTCTCCCCTCTCTCTCTCTCTCCTCTCTCTCTCTCTCTCTCTCCTCTCTCTCTCTCTCCTCTCTCTCTCTCTCTCTCGCCTCACTCTCTCTCTCTCTCGACTCTCTCTCTCTCTCGACTCTCTCTCTCCTCTCTCTCTCTCTCGACTCTCTCTCTCGACTCACTGTCTCTCTCTCTCCTCTCTCCCTCTCTCTCTCCCCCCTCTCTCTCTCTCTCTCTCTCTCTCTCTCCCACTCTCTCTCTCGACTCTCTCTCTCTACTCTCTCCTCTCTCTCTCTCTCGACTCACTCTCTCTCTCTCGACTCACTGTCTCTCTCTCTCTCGACTCACTCTCTCTCTCTCTCTCTCCTCTCCCTCTCTCTCTCTCTCCTCTCTCTCTCTCTCTCTCGCCTCCCTCTCTCTCTCTCGACTCTCTCCTCTCTCTCTCTCTCGACTCTCTCTCTCGACTCACTCTCTCTCTCTCGACTCACTGTCTCTCTCTCTCTCGACTCACTCTCTCGACTGACTCTCTCTTTCTCGACTCACTGTCTCTCTCTCTCTCGACTCACTCTCTCTCTCTCGACTCACTGTCTCTCTCTCTCTCGACTCACTCTCTCTCTCTCTCTCTCGACTCTCTCTCTCTCTCTTTCTCGCCTCACTCTCTCTCTCTCGACTCTCTCCTCTCTCTCTCTCGATTCTCTCTCTCTCTCTCGACTCTCTCTCTCTCGACTCACTGTCTCTCTCTCTCTCTCTCGTCTCTCTCTCTCTCTCTCTCGTCTCTCTCCCTCTCTCTCTCTCTCCCCTCCCCCTCTCTCTCTCTCCCCCCTCTCTCTCTCTCTCTCGCCTCTCTCTGTCTCTCTCTCTCTCGACTCTCTCCTCTCTCTCTCTCTCTCTCGACTCACTCTGTCTCTCTCTCGACTCACTCTGTCTCTCTCTCTCTCTCTCCTCTCTCTCTCTCTCTCTCTCGACTCACTCTGTCTCTCTCTCTCTCTCTCTCTCTCTCCCTCCCTCTCTCTCTGTATGTTGAACTGACCCTTGAACTGGTGGTTAAAGGGCGGGGCCTGATTCGAGTATCC
>VUQJ01000676.1:10684-26641 GCA_015108635.1 Andinoacara biseriatus
CTCGACTCTCTCTCTCTCTCTCCGTCTCTCTCTCTCGACTCTCTCCGTCTCTCTCTCTCGACTCTCTCCTCTCTCTCTCTCTCGACTCACTCTGTCTCTCTCTCTCTCTCCCTCTCTCGCTCTCTCTCCTCGCTCTTCTCTCTCTCTCTCTCTCTCTCTCGACTCCTCTCTCTCTCTCTCGACTCACTCTGTCTCTCTCTCGACTCTCTCTCTCGACCCACTCTCTCTCTCTCGACTCTCTCCTCTCTCTCTCTCTCGACTCACTTTGTCTCTCTCTCGACTCACTCTCTCTCTCTCTCGACTCACTCTGTCTCTCTCTCTCTCTCTCTCTCTCTCCCTCCCTCTCTCTCTGTATGTTGAACTGACCCTTGAACTGGTGGTTAAAGGGCGGGGCCTGATTCGAGTATCCGCCCTCTGATGATGCATTTTTCTGGAAGTCATGAGACTCATCCTGTCAATCTCATCTTGTCAAGGCTACTATTTAACGCTGCCGTTAGTGTTTGCTGGATTGCTAACTGGATAACAGTGTTGCTGGCTCCTGTGTTTGCCATTGTTTTGCTCACCGCTTTGCTCCACGTACCTGACTACGTTTCTTGTGCCCAGATTGCCTGGAGTTTGAGACGAGAGGTTTAGGAGGGACGTCACGATTCCTTTGTCTGGACCGGAGCAAATATTCCTGTGCTACTGGAAGATAGCTGCATATTATGTCTTCCCTGAGCTCTCTGGGTCCACCTGTCCACTGGTTGTGGCATACATCTTTCATGGTTTCTGTTTAAAATCATTTCCTCTTATATTTTGTAATTTCTGGTCTTTTTTTTTTTTTTGGCTTCACTTCCTGTTTATTTTTTGCCCCCCATCAGTGTCACCTGAGTGAGGTGACTACTCTTCTTACTAAATATATTTCCCTGTTTCTGTTTGTCTCCAGATCATCTTTTATCCAAGCTGTCCAGTACGTTCATGATTTAGTAGTTTCTCTTTTTTGTGTGATAGCCTTTATTTCATTATCTGGGTTGTCTGGGTTCTAAGAAACATATCCGCCCGTTTTTGACTACTTTGATTCTAACTTTAACTTTCATCCTAAAAACTGTTTACCTTGCCTTGTTTGGTGTCATTTCTTACAACCTCACATATGTGACGGTACAGTTGCTGTTTTTTTTGTTTGTTTGTTTTGTATTAACAAGATCACACATATAAAAAAATACTGTTTCTTCCTGCACCAAACACACATTAAATGTGATGGCAATTTTCCAGAAAAAGTGTTTTACTTGGCCTATCAACACAATTTAAAAACTGGTATATAGTTTGAACTCCGCATTTTTGATACAAGTTAAAACAGGGACTCAGTGTCCTGCTGCTGGTGCATCTCCAGAGGATTAAAGATGAAAGAACTACTTCCTGAGGATTTGTATTTGCGTCCTCCTCTTTCTGAATGTTACACCACCATATAGACGCAAAACTGCAGCAGTTGGTAGTGAGCATTTTTGTTTTGTTATTTTTTTCTGGTTGTAACTCCAGAGGCCTGCACTACGAAGCAGAACTTCATCCTATCCAGGTAAATTCACCGTTAACCCTGGGTTCCCTTTCAGTTAAGTCACTCTGTAGAACACATGCAGTATGAGATATCACGACCCGCATGTCCTGGCTGCAGACCTCTATTCAGGAATTTAAGACAGATGACGCGTGAGGACCTATGTGCCGCCCCGCCTGCACATATACACCCCCGTCACCCTCTTCACCTCACAAACAACACCTCTGCCGAGGGGAGCTAGTTAGTTACTGCTACTTAGCGCTGTTGTCTGCCGGCTTGAAGTTAGCATAACTACCACTGTTGGTGTAAGCTAGCTGCATGGGCCGCCTGCAGAGGCTTGTGCAGCATTTTTTGCTTTGCGTTTTGGAATGAGTACCAAACCAGATTTCTGTGATTCTAGTGGCCCCTTGGTGGGCAGCAAAGTTACTGTATACAGAAATCATCAGGCTTGGCAGTTAGGGCCTGGCAGCTTCCTCTCTAAGGCGGGAGGAGAGGCGATTCATTTACCTCCAAAACTGTGGCAGCTTCATGCTTATCCATTGAGAGGTCAAATTTGATAGTTAAGGGTTTTCCTCTGAATGTGCTTGCAGCAATCCAGAGTGCCAGGGTGTCATCCAATAGAGGCTTGTATGGATACAAATGGTGAGCAATAGTGCCATAACCGGCACATTCTCCCATTCCAGTCCTCTATTGTGGATGTTTTGACATTCCAGCAGGAGCTGTTGGATGAAGGTCTTTCCTTTTCTACAATTAAGGTCTATATGAGGTCTATATGACAGCTACATCTGCTTGTCATATTGGGCTTTGCCTGGGTGATGTCAGGTGCTCATCCCGTTTCCATGTACTTTTTGAAAGGAGTTTGCCAGCTGACACCTGCGGTTTGGTCCAGTTTCCGCTGATTGGACTTGACTTTGGTATTGATGACAGTTTGTGGCCCCTCTTTTGAACTCATTGAGTCTGTAGCAGGGTTACTATAGTTAACGAAAATGAATGAAATAACAAAAACTGAAATAAATAAAAAGGAAAAAATGATAACTAACTAAAACTGTATTGTGAGTTTTCAAAACTAACTAAAACTAACTGAAATTATAGATAAACTTTCATTTTCTTGTCATTTTTTTAAAGCTTTATGGATTGATATGAAATCATTTTTCCCGCTCTCCGAGTTTAAGCCGGGAGCAGCATCAGGCAACTGTGTACGTGCGTGTGCGTACATGCGTGTGCATACATGCGCTCACCGCGCTGGTCTGAAAAGTAATGGCAGCGCTCTGCCGAGAAAGCAGCTACAGAAACTGCTCTGATCCTACAGGGTAACCTGACGTGCACGTGACTACTTTTCAGGTCCACGCAGCCCACAAACGTTGTGATTAACCTGTTCGGTCCTCGTGCATTTCTGACTACTTTTCACGGGCTGCTTTATCAGTCACAGAATAACAGTCAGGAATAATAATCAAAGCTTCAATTTAAGGACTCACAAATCAGCAAATTCCTGCAGGGAGACTGCTGTAACTATCAGAATGGACGTGAGGGAATGAAGAAAGTGGAAAAACAGGGACAAATATGTTTGCAGCCAAAAAAAATGAGCACAAAGAGCGAGGACCAAAAAAAAAGTCCCAGCCGGCACCGCATATAAAACACCAGCACGACCACACGGTAACACACATAATCCAGCTACACAAGCATAAATGCGGACATGAGGGGGGACACTTACGTGTACGGAATATATTTCTTTAAATGGTTTCTTTGTCAAGATTTTATTATACAATGTTCACTTTTGCGTCTTGAATCTTGCACCCGCTTAAGTATGAAAATACTAAAATTAATACTGAAACCAATTAAAACTAACTAAAACTAAGCATCAAACCAAAACTAAAAACTAATAAAAACAAGCAAAACCACTGTGAAAACTAATTAAAACTAACTGAATTAGAGGAAAAAAAGTAAAAACTAACTAAAATTAAGCTATAATGTAAAATCCAAAACTATTATAACCCTGGTCTGTAAATATGTTTCGTTCATATAATACTGCACTGTGTCTGTCTTTGGCTTCTGCAAAGTGAGTGGATGACCTTCATGCTTTATCTGTGCATCATTCTTGTACACAATTCTCTTCTGAATGCCTCAGGGTTGTGCCCTAATGCCACGCATCTACCTAAAGTTATTCCTGCAGCTTATAACTCTTTGAAATTTGAGCTTCTGAGTTTTTGCTCCCCCACCTTTTGCATCTGAGGCACATAGGAGGCTGCATTGTCAGTTTGATGCATCTGCTATGTGCCTATAGACCACACTTAGAGTGTACAGTTATGCAAATGGTAAATGGACTAGTTCTTGCTTTGCTAATCCAGCTCGAAGTAGAGCTCTGTCCAAACAGAGGCTCTCCCACTGGATTATGGAGGCTCTCTCCGGGGTTTATGGCACCAGGACTCTTGTTTTGCCTCTGGGGTGTGAGCACATTCCACCAGGGGAACAGCAACATCATGGACCTTTTTTAAAGAGGTTCCTATGAGTGGTGATTGTGCTGCAGCTAGTTGGTCATCACAGTTTTGCTCAGTTCTATGGTTTGGATGTGACTGCCCTTTCGATGACAGGGGTGTATATGTGCGAGCAAGGCCGCACACCTGTCATTACAGGCTACCTGTCTTAAAGGCGTGAATAGACGTGTCTTCAGCCAGTGGGATGTTGTCCCTCATTACTCTCCTTCGGGGAACAGAAGTTATAGACATAACTGTTTTCAGTACTACTGTTTCTTACAGCTGTATTGTTTTTACAGATGCATCATTTGAGCCATAATTTTCAGCTGATAATCTCTCACATTCGAGCTACAGTTGAAATGTGTGAAATTGGTGCTGATCAGTTCCTGTCCTGTAACAACTACAATAATCAGCTTTGCAGAACCCTTTTTTTCACCTCAGAAAAAAAAAAATACAAAAAGTAGATCCAGGACATGCTGGAAAGATTATATCTCTCAATTGGCCTGCCTCAGTGCTTCCTCAGATAAGCTGGAGAAGGTGGCTGGTGGGAGGGAGGTCTGGGTTTTTCTGCTTAGGCTGCTGACCCGGTGACCCGGCCCCGGATAAACAGATGAAAATGGATGGATGATAGAAGGCAACCCGCATACTCAACTTTGCTGCTCAACCCACAAATGCATTTTCCATTTAGGGGAAATAAACACTTTTTAATGGTGCAAGATGTATTGGCAAGAAGCATCATTACAACAAAGAAATAAACGACCAAAAACAATTTCTTTACTTTTTGTTATTAGTTAGTAAGATCCATTGTTTCAAAAGTGGAGCTCAAGAGGCTTTTCCTCCTCTGAAATTCACTTTTTTCTGGACTCAGGAAGTTGGTGATTGGATGCTTTCAATTAATTTGGACTGCTTTTGCAAGACTACTCACTGGGCCAAGCAGACAGTCTCATCTCTCACCTCTACTTATGTCTCTTCGCTGGTTCCCAGCAAGATTCAAAATTCACTTTCAAACTCTCACCTTTACCTACACATCAATATTACGCTGCTCGCGCACTTCGGTCAGATAAAAAAGTTTTAGTATAGTTTACTGTCTGTCTCACAAAAAGTGTCAGTTTGACTTGTAAAACTGGGCATATAAAATTTGGTTTGAGTTTAAGGGTCATCCATTCTTTTGTTGTTGTTTGTTGTTCTTTTTATGAATTAAAAAAAATTCTTTGCTATATTTCCTTACCTTTTTGTTGTATTTTGTTTGATGTGTATTGTCTTTAAATGATTTGTGAGTTTTGTCTGTGAAAAGAGATGTATATGAATAAAAGCTGCTATTGCTGTGTGTGCATAAACACAACCTGAGGCATGCTTAAGGCTGGTTAATGGTCTGTCAGACATAATTTGTATGACATGTTTACACGGGTGCAAATGACCACGGTGCACGCTGGAGTGAAAAGTTGGTGGCCGCTGACAGGGTGGAAATGTGGTAAGGCTTGAAAAGTTGGGATATGTTTGCACATTTTCTGACCATTTTTCAAGAAATTGTTTTGCTCAGTGTTTCCATTATGTGGCACAAATAGAAAAAAAATACGTCATTTCTTCCTGTCTCCCCTACAGCTGACCAATCAGAACATGTCTGTTTTGTAAAGTTATAGAAATGATTGAACAGACTCCCCATATCGAAACTATAAAGTCCCCCCTTTAACAAGCGCTTATGTAACAGTCTTCTCATTTTAATGTTTTATCTCATGATGCCTTACATTTCAAACCATATGTTAATAAGTCACACTTAACTTATCCTTCTTTTGATGATTGTTTGTTGGACCCAGACTGTTGTTGACTGAATACTCACGAGTTCTCTTTTCTTCCTTTAAAAAAGTTAGTATTTTACACAAGTGCCTCATAATTTCATAACTTCCTGTAAATAACCAGTTTTTCATGATTCTAGTTAAATGTTATGTTATTTATATACAGTCATTGAATTTTCAAAAGTAGAGAAATCATAGTTAAGAAAGGTCTTAAATGAACATAAATAAGCAATCCAGCTTCTTAATCAGAAAAACAAACCTAGCCTACACACAATAATTATATTATTGCATACAGCTAAATAAAACTAAACAAAAATAAATCCACTCGCAAATTAGCGTTAGCATGTTCGCTACAGCAAGCACATGGTCTTAACTCACCAAGATGAGGCATCAACATTAACACGGCAGTGGACAGCCACACAGTCCCTCTAGCTCGTGCTCTATCAACTTAACATAACAAACATGTCAAATTACCTTATGGAAAGTGCAATTACTCGTTTAAAATACTTTTCGACATTAAAACTCACCAAGACAGCGCACAAAGTTCGGCATAGCGCGTCTACGGCCTGCTGCCTCTCATTTCAAAGTGCCGCAAAATAGCGAGACAGGAAGTAAGTTAAGAAAGCAAGGATTGCACTTCCCCTTTTCAAAATAAAAGGTTTTTCAAAATAAAAGAGTACAAGTATACTGATATAAATAAAAGAAGTAAAAAAACATTTTCTCTACTGGGTTACACTTGGGAACATCCTCTGCACTTCACCGCCTCCTCCGCAGCTTCACTGAAACTCCATTAGCTCTGCTCTCCTTCAGTAGGATTTTATGTGAAATTAGACTCTGCATTCTCCTCTCTGAAGCCCTCTGAATGCTGTCCCCTGACCTCCTGCTGCTTCACACAGAAAGACTGAGACAAAAAGCTCCTCTAACAAAAACACTTCAGGCAGGCAGAGTCTGACTCCTGACCTGTCTACATAAAGACTGACTTCAGTATGATTTGATCACTCTTTGAAGTAAATTGAGCCTCAACTCTGTCAGCTCGGCAGGAAACTTTTCTTCTGCAAGGAGGATTAACAAAACCTTGAAAGTTCAGAGATATGTTTGCACTGAAATGCTATTGAACTAAACTGAATTTAAGTAATACATTTTTACTCTTTGTATGACAAAATGATAAAATCCAAAAGCTGTCTCTGAGGCTGGGCCCCTGACAGCTACCTTGCTGACCTGCTGTGGCTCACACATGTGCAGTGTCCACACAGACTGCAGCACTGCTGCCAGCTCAGAAGGTAACTGACACATTCTGATTAAAGCCTACACTGGGTTTGTGCACTACTCAAAAAAATTAAAGGAACACTTTGAAAAAGCATCAGATCTCAGTGGGCGGGAAAAATAATCATGCTGCATATCTATACTCATATGGACTGGGTAATGTGTTAGGAATGAAAGGATGCCGCATCTTTGATGGAAAAGAAAATCATCAACCTACCAAGGGCTGAATTCAAAGACACCCCTGTCCCGTTGGACCTCAGTGCAGCTTTGATACTGTTGACCATAACATTTTATTACAGAGATTAGAGCATGCCGTAGGTATTAAAGGTACTGCACTGCGGTGGTTTTGTCATGGCCCTGGGTGTTGTGGGGAGTTTTGTTGTATGTTTGTGTTTTCTTCTCTCGCTCTGTGGTGTGTGTGGATGTGTTTTGTAGGACGTGGTTTTTCCGGAGCATGTTTGGAGGCCGGTCTTTCGGGCTTCTCCCTCCTGGGTTGGTCGCCGCAGGAGCTGGCTCCACACCTGTAATTTATCTCCCCATCACTCAGCTCCTCTTAAGCCTGCAGCTGGCCATCACTCAGCGCTTATTTATCTAATAGACTGCAATTTGTTCATGCAAAGGGGAAGTCTTCTTCTCACACTAAGGTTAATTATGGAGTTCCACAGGGTTCTGTGCTTGGACCAATTTTATTTACATTATGCATACTTCCCTTAGGCAGTATGATTAGGAAGCTTTGCATACATTTTCATTGTTATCAGATGATACTCAGCTTTATCTATCCATGAAGCCAGATTGCACAAATCAATTAGTTAACCTGCCAGAATGCCCTAAAGAAATAAAGGCCTGGATGACCTCTAATTTCCTGCTTCTAAATATAGATAATAATAATAATAATAATAATAATAATAATAATAATAATGCCTTAAACTTATATACCGCTTTTCAAGGTACTCAAAGCGCTTTACTGTTTCATGCACTATTTATTCACACCTCAATCATACTTGGTGGTGGTAAGCTACTAATGTAGCCACAGCTGCCCTGGGGCAGTCTGACAGAAGCGTGGCTGCCAGTTCGTGTTTAATCATTCTCTGTGTCTCTTCCACAGCATGTATTTCCTCCTCTCTCTCTCCCCTCAGCCCCAAATGGTTGTGGAAGATGACTGCCCCTCCCTGAGCCTGGTTCTGCTGGAGGTTTCTTCCTGTTAAAAGGGAGTTTTTCCTTCCCACCGTCACGAAGTGCTGCTCATAGGGGGTCGTTTTGGGTTTTCTCTGCTGTATTGTTGGGTCTTTACCTTAGAATACAAAGCACCTTGAGGTGACTGCTTGTTGTGAATTGGCGCTAAATAAATTGAATTGACTTGAAATTAATTGAATGTTTGCTTTAATGTATGACACTGAGTGTTCAGTTTAATGAAACTAAAACTGAATTAGCTGAGTTCTGTCCAGTATGCAGTAAGTTGGTTTTGTGCACTTGCAGTTGTTCAAGAGACATTATTTTATTGTAACTTATCAAGAAAATAACTTATTTTCAAACTTAGACTTAAGGGCTCTACAGACATACACTGATGACAACAAAATATACAGATCTGTACAAGCCACAGTCACAGTTTTGTAAAGATGATATACTAAAAAAGTACATTTTCTGGTTGGTTGTAGCTCTATTTTCATGGAAATGTGAATCTTTTTTGCAATATATTGTCTTCCTCAAAGGTTGCTGTGAGCCTCTGAAGGCTGAAGGAGCCACAGAATAAGTCTGAGTTGGTTTTGTGTGTGCAGCAGAACCACCTGTCACCCTGTCTCACCTCCACCCACCGCCCACCTCTCCCCAGTGAGATGTCTTCACTCTGATGCAGAGAGGACAATCTATGGGCTCCTGCGCTGGTGGTAAAATAGGCATGCTAAATTTTGCATGGATTGCCTTTGAAGTGTCAGGAGATAAAAAGGCAAGCTCGCCTGTGTTTTTATGTGTTCATTGTGCGCTGAGGAGCAGAAGCAGCCCAGACCAGGTACTGCAGAGCGAGGCTATAATTAAAGATGAGGATGAAGGAAATTGAGCTGTACAACGAGGAGAAAATCTGTTTTTTAGAACTTAAGTTTAGTTGGAGGTTGGCAGATTCTGCTTAGGTCCTTCACTCCTTTTATTCAGCAACTACTTGCTTTAAATTTATTTATTTTTTGGTACCACATTAAATTCGCCTTCTTAGGTGAAAAGCATTAATTAGCAGGTTACAACTGTTCTTAATTGTAATCTGATCCAAACAGGATTCTAAACAAATAAAACCTCTCTGGACAAACCACAGACTGGCAACGCTTTTCCCAAACACACATTTAGCATGTCTGTGTTTCTGAGACTGGTGAAGTCTCATCTGAATTTATGCACACCGAATGATGAAGACGTTTGTTTATGTTGCCTTCCTGTCACAGTAACACGATGGCGCGGCGCTCTGTGGGAGGTTCACAGTGCAGCGGCACTGCCTTTGATACTGAAGTGTTCTGATGACAGAAACAGAAAGTAGCAGGAAAAAAAAAATGAAGTCGTGCCTGATGAAACTGAATAAGGAGGATTATATTTTTGGACATTTTCTGGGCTATTAAGCAGTGACTACAGACACTTTGCGTTGGCGACCAGTGTGTGTGTGCAGGTCACTGAGTTACAGCAGCTTATTGCAATGCACAATACTGTGTCATAGGCTGTGGATGTAAACATAAAATATAGGATTGACTGACAAATGTCAAAGAAGATATAAGAATCATTACTGAAAAAATGATCACAAACCAGATGATGGTGGTTGTGTTATTGTTAGGATGTTCCAGAAAGTTTGGGTGACTGAAGGAAAGAGTCTTTTTTGGGAAAGTTGGATGAGCTGGTGGATGCTCATAATTAACCATGGTCCAAAGTTTAAAATAATCTCTGTGAGCCAAAAGCTCTGACTATTCTAAACACACAGTTTCACAGTTTTTCTGCTCTTGGATTTAAACTGTGCCAAAAGCTCACATAAAGCTTGGTTATGTACCAATTTTAATAACGTTATGGTATTCTAATATTTATTCATCCTTGATACATTTTTTTCATTCTTTTTTTTAAAGGGGTGATGATTGAAGGGCGGTGTGTCTGAGGGCTGCTGAGCTGTTTCTCCATGGATGAAATGGAGGATCAGTCTGTTCATACATTCATACATGAATCCCCTGCTTTTTTTTTCTCATGTGGAACTTTGTGAAATGTTTTATGCTGGTTGAAGGCTGCAGTTGCATGGATAGATCTATTTTGACGGTGTATGATTTTTCTGGTATCATGCATGATTAGCTGGTGCGTTGACTCCTTTCTTGTTAAGGGTTTTCACACCTGAGTACAGTGATGCATGTTTTTAATTGATTTTGAGACACCCCGTCAAACAGAGTGGTTTATTAAGGTAAAGCTTAAGTGATGCATGAAGAGTGAGACAGCTGTTTATCTTCTCTTGGACCTGCTCATTTAGTTTGCTTGACAGTTCAGGTTTATTTTGGATTCTTGGGATACTTTATAAAATTGGTTTTACTTCCTGTTTGCATACATCTTTGTAGTACAGTTTTATTTCCAGGAAACAAATTGTATAAAAATTAGAAGCTGTTGTCACTTTACGTGGTTATTAGCCAACTATATTGCTTGATTTGATCTGTTTTATGAATATAGATTTGATTTTTTTTCTTGTTTTTGAGATTCAAAAACTCTTCTTTTCAGAGTAGAGTCATTGTCTGAATGTTAAACATCCTTCCTTGATCATCACTTGAGCTATTTCTGCAGGAAGAGGAAGTGACAATGGCGCCATAGGCCTCGGAGCAGAGTGACACCCTGACATCCCCGTTAAAAAAGAAGGGGGAGAATTCTCCTCCCTTCCCCCAGCTCAACCTCCCCACCTGAACTCACTGAGGGTTTGCATTCCAGTTGCTGGATCGTTAGCTGGGGGTATTAGGCATCTTGCCACTGACTTGCATCATCACCTCCCATCTCAAAGTTTTGCCGCGCTGTCTTTCCCTCTTTTCTTTTCTCTCTCTTTCTCTCTCTGGCATGTAGATTATTCTCATCAGCCTTCCTCTCAACATCCCCTGGAAGAAAACAAAAGGAAAGACGATGGGAGACTGGTGGAAGAGAACAATTAAAGGCTGTTTTTATGCAAGTGCAAGGTGACCCTGATGGAGATGCAATCACACATAATAGCGCCTCAAAGCTCCTTGACCCATTGGGATGCAAACAGAGGATTATGGATGAATTACCTGAAAAAGAAAAATATTTGTGTGTTGGAAACATAATTAACAACGTAAATGACTGGAGGACCACTTAGTGCAGCTCTACAACAGTCAAGGTCACACAAAAGTCAGCATAATAAACTAAGTCTTATGCTACTTATACTCTTATACAGCCACAGGAGAAAAAAAAAAGAAAAAGCAAAAACTGTTGCCAAAACAGATGTTTTGCCTTGAATGGTGAAGTCAGTGACATAGCTCACTCCAGAACATTCCTCAACCTGAAAGGAAAAAAATTGGATTAATATTAGTAAAAAATATTTTCCTCCCTTTTAAATTTTATTGAAAAAAACAAAACAAAATGTTCTGCAGGTGGGCTAACATTAGCTTTTTAACCATTAAGTTCACTGCATCTAACTGACCAAAATATTGCACGGCAGCATCCTGTGAGGGTCTTCTTAAAATATATCATATCTGCAGAAAATTCTATGTTGACCTTAAAAACAGAAGCTGCAAAATTTCAGAAGAGCAGCTTCAGAAGTTTCGTCTCAACATCAGTGTTCCACCACCACCATGTCAGTTTTTGGATCCACATATGATAGCGTGATCATCTGCACAGACATGCATGCTCTTTAGTGCAAAGACTAATTAAGAACTATATTTTCTCTCACCAAATCTGATGTTCAGAGTTTTGGGACTTCTCTCCTGCTCTGTTATCAGTACCACACAGCAGAGATCATATTACGTGCACCAACAGCGCAAACACAGTTGAGATGTCCAGTCAAAGAGACAGCCTTGTTGGCTTGTCAACTGAAATAACTGAATTTTGTATTTCTGGAGAGAATTCAGTTTTAGCCAGTTGCCACAAGCCCACAGCACTGTTATACTAGAGGACATTATGGTCATTCCAGCCTTACGTTTGACCAGAAGAAACAAAACCTAGTACCTTCACAGGTGTGACCTCAGCTAATGGCTCAGTCACATTAGAGTGAAGACATGATGGCAACTTCCTTGTGAAAAATCTATCTTTACTCAGTGATTAAACTGATTTATTTTCACTTACAACCAATTGTGAGTTGTTGTGGCAACCTCTACGGACCAGCTGATTGCACAGGTTCCCTGGTCTGTGCAAATGCGCGCAATGATGTAATGCATGTCTTTGCAGTGGGGCGGCTTGACTCAACAGCTAGCATTTTACAGTTAAACTGGTATCAGGCAGCAACTGCGTCACTATTTGAGGAGGAATTTCTGTTTCAAATTTACGAGTTGAGTTTTAAGGTTTTATTGGTATTTCAGATATATACAAGTACATATTGAAACAAGACAATGTCCCTCCAGGGACAATGGATGATCTACACTGATATATATTTAGCTATATAGATTCTAGCAGCTTAACTGGCTTAACTGTGAATATAAGTGGTTAATGTCAATTTCTGTGGATGCTGTAAATTTGCAATGCACCTCAACGGATTAAAGATTTTTGCTGATTTATCACAGTTAATTTCTATATTATCACAAACAGACTGCATATCATCACAACTGATAGCAGACTGACTTTGTTTTGTCGCTGCTTTATCGGCTCCTTGAAATACTAGACAGCAACTGACTGCAAGTGGCTGCGGACCTGGTTCATGTCTTTGAAGCAACACAATTTGATTGCACATGGTTACGATAATACACAGCATGTGGGATCACTTTAAGTTTTCTTTTAAAATCTTCTATAGCGTCATTGCGTTCCAGCTCCTGTGGAGAGCATTCCTTGGAACCACTTGGTTAGATTATAAACTACTTAGCCAGACATGCTATTATAAGAACATTTAATCCATTCCTACAACATCCTCTGAGAATCAGTTGCAAACAGATTTGCGTTACTCTGAACAGGACAAGTTCTTGAAAAGGAGATTTTTACTTCTTATATCAGTAAGTTAAAATATAAAAAACAACAAGTAACTACCATCAAAAAAAATAGGATAAAAAATTCTTACAAACTCAGATCAATCAGCTCCTCGTTGCTCTCTTTGTTAGTCGTCACACACACTTTGTGTTTGAATGTCCTTTGTCTTACAACCATAACAAGCTCAGACCAGATCAGACACAGCAGCTCTCCTCTGAGGCGATGTTTATTCTGATACAGACCCACTGCTTGAAGTGATGCAAATAAACAGACTTGAATCAGGCATGTTGTGTGACAAGTTAGGAATTCTGATTCTTGAGCATTTATTGTCGTGAGAGAAGAAGGCAGCGGTGATGGATCTTTCTGGAGCCGGGTGAGATAAAGATTCCCTTTGATACGATGACAGTCGTGACTCTGTGGCTGCTGTGCTGCTTTGGGTCATGTATCTACAGGGAAAGTCTCAGACTTCTCTTTAATATAATTTCTAAATCAATTGCAGCTCCAAATGGCTTCACACTCTGGGCACAGAGCAGCAGAGGTTAAATATATTTCTACTTTTTAAATGAAGAGCGTTGCTCCTGCAAAGTGTTTCCAGGAGCCACTCAGCAACAACAGCAGCAGCTATGATCAGGTCTGCCCTCATCACCATCTGACGGCGGCGGGGGACAGTGAGGTCCAGTGGAACATGACATCACTTTGATCGACAGGTGACCGGCACATAAAATGTCCAGGCGGATTCGTACCTGCAACCTCTGTCACCTTTTGTCAGTCAGCTGCTGGGGAGCCTCTGATTATCACAGTGTTATATTAGGACTCCTTTGCTTCTATGGAGCATGTAATGGCCAGGAGAGAGAAATAAAGAAATCTGTCCACAGAATTTTAGAATCTGGTTCTTCAAAGAAAATCTACAGCATGTATTTTTAAAGATGTACTAAAACAATTTCAGGCCATTAACATTTTAAACCAAAACATCCCAGGAAACCATCCCATGATATTTATTACTGTGCATGCACAGCCTCATAAAGTAGATTATATAAAGAGGCTGTCTTGTATGACACTGAAAGTCATAAATTTAGAATTGCCCTGGAACTCTCCAAATTATATATTTGTATCGTACCAGGTCTTAAAAAATGTTTCCCCCCCTTGTTGACAGGTTGATCTACTGATCTTATGACCTATAGACTGTCTGTCTAATCTCTCTTGCAGACTTAGAACATAACAACAGGAGGTCATAAGTCTTCACACTACATCCCTGGATGGCATCCTTATAACAGCTGCAAAGTTAAAAATCCCTAACACAACTCCTATTCTCCAGTGAGATTAGAGCAGCTCAGCAGGTTTTAGAGTTTATATCTACAGATGTAGATGGCAGCAGGGTGGTGTGGTGGCTGGTGCTGTTACCTCACAACAAGAAGGAATCTCCTGGATGGCGTTTGCATGCTTGGGCGTTCTGTCTGGCTCCCACAGTCCAAAGACATGCCTCAGATGATCCTGTGTGAGTGAGAGAGAGACTGACTGGACATCTCTCCATGTTAGTCCTGTGATAGACTGGCACCCTGTGCAGGATGTATCCCGTCTCTTGGATCAGCGGAAGCATATGGATGGATGATGAAGTCACTGTCCTGTTTTAAAGTTTGATGAAGTGCTGTGTTTTAATGAAGCAGGCAGGCCATCACTCAAACTCAGAGTAATCCCTACAGATCCCTGATCACATCACATGCACAGTTGCTGTTGCATCTGCAAACAACATTGCAACCAGCCTCCACCCTTTCTCCACCTCTCCTGCTACGTCTGACTTAATCACTTTCTGGTTATCAGTGATTTCTGCATTGCGCTGTGCTCAGGTCTTCCTGCTGCTGCTCCTCATTCAACAAATAGGTGTAAAGTGATGGGGAGATCCCACAGAAGCCCATTTTGAGGCCTTGAGATTAACATTTACCCCGTCACGATCTTGGCTGCAATGAAAGGGGAGGGTCTACCTGTGAAACCGCTGCTCATTGATTACTAAATTGTGACTGACAAGTCATTAGCCAGCGAGCGAGCAGAAAGTAGTCCTTTTTGAAACATTGAATGACCAAGATTTATACAATAATTTTATATTTTATCCAGTGTCACCCAAAGTGAGTGATCAAGAGAACAAACTCAGCATCAGTGTTTACAGAGGTCTATGGAAGGTTGTTTCCGCCACAAAAAATTTAAATAAAATAAAAAATCGTAACTCGAAATTTCACGCTTATAACTTGAAATTTCTCGTTTGCTCTGACACTCAGGAAGCTCCTTGATGGTACGTCATTTCCTTGCGAAGAAGGAGGTTGAAGGCATCATCTGACCAACAGGTCGACGTCAAAATATCGATTCCTCACTTTTTACACACATTTTTCAGGAGAAGGCATTTTGACCGTTGACAGTCAAAAAGCTGACGACAGTTTGACCTCTTTTGCGATGTCATGGGTCAGGGTGGGCTGTCGTCTGTTTCCAGGTGGCTTGGTGGGCAGGCGGTTGTGTTTCTGCCTTCGTGGCTGCTACCATGGAGCACACCTGTGGCTGTTTATCAGTCGAGGCCTGCAGCATTTAGGAGTGGCTGAGATGTTGACTCACTGCCAGATTGTACAACCTCCTTGGTGGTAACACAGCTAGCTCGTCTTTTGTGCATAACTCGTATCTGCCTGTCAGTAATCTTAATCTCTCCTGCTCATCAGTTTGCTCCTTGACTGGAATCTCAGACCTGCAGTACTCAGCCTCACCACAGAGCCAGTGTACTCAGCAGCCACTGCCTCTCCACCCAAAG
>VUQJ01000677.1:19350-38507 GCA_015108635.1 Andinoacara biseriatus
ATAAAACTTTTCCCCCCCCCCCCCCCTTTTTTTTGTTTATCTGGCAAATCGTGTGGACACTTTTTCCAAATTATGAATCTCAGGCTTTTATAAAACAGCAATTATTCTGTCTATTAGCAGCTCATTACAGTTTTTACACCTTCTGATACTCAATTTTTATTTTAATAAAGAAAAGAAAAAGAATCACAACTCTAAACATCACGGTTTTTTGCCTTTGGGTGCATCAACTTAATGACAAAAATTATTAATAAAAAATAAAAATCTTTTTTTCTAAGAGACCAGTGTCTTATTTTGTCTGACAAGCAGTCAAAAACCTGAAGATACCTGTTTTATAATTATATGTAACAGGGACGGGAAGCAGATTCTCACATCTGAGGAGCCCCAAAAAATCATGTTTGTGTCCAATAAATGACTCAAAATTATTTATTTAGTTTTAAAAAGCCAGAGAGTATTTTGAAACATGCTATTTTACGCTTGATGAGCATATACCAAAGTTACTGATAATATGTTAATTAAAAGAATAATATAAGATTTTAGATGATAGTTACAATGTTACAATTTTCACATTTAGCTTGCTAGAAATCTGTCAAATACAACTTGCACCCATGTTGGTTCCCATTGTGTTCTTTATGGAAGCATCAATCCAAACCTCGCTCTCCACGCGCACAGACCACGTCAGGTTCTGTACTTTGGTCTTGCGGACCACCAGCAGGTCCGGCTCTAATGATTTCATAGCAGCAGATTTAACAGAGGGTGGCTGCTCTGTGTCAGACGACCCCAGAGGGTTTAGCGAGGCTGACAGTCAAAACATCGGCATAAAGGATTGACCCTGAGAAATCCTGAGGTGGAGATGGTTTAGGGACCAGCTTCTCTAAAAGTCTGATGTAAAAAAATGGAAACCTAAGAAAACTGGAAAACCGTTGAGGTGATTTAAATTGTTCTGATACACCCATATAAACAGTTTTGCTCAGTTTTAGAATAGTTAATGGTTTTGAAATAGTTTCTCTTTCAAGTTTTCTCATTAGCAAATTAATTTCCTTAAAACAATTTTAGTTTTATCATTTTCTAGCTTTTCTTATCATGAACATTTTCCTCAGTGTCAGGAAGTCCTTTATGTTTTCTTTAAATTCTGCCAGAGGTCTCAAACTTTGTAACTATACTTCATTATGCCAATTTACACAGTATATGTGTATATGTGTATACAATTGTTAATAATGGACTTATTAAAAATATTTACATTTAATCATTTAATTTAATTATGTTTGTATTTTTTGTACAAATGCATGTACAAAAAAGATGCTCTCTCCTCCTCCCTATATTAATAATCTGACTGTAATCCATTTGTCTTTTTTTATTATTTACTTTAGATATAGCTCTAATATAATTACCCTGAATTTTTTTGGCCACAGAAATTATTTATTGAACCTCCTAGTAAACTCTGAAACAGGACAACTTTGAGCTTCAGTGAAACAGTTGTCCTGTTTTTAAGAAAAAGACGTCCCTCTTTGTTTAGATTTGACTGAAAAGTGAAAAAAAAAGCTCACTTTTCTTCCTCCACACGTCTGCAAACCCCTGTGAGGTTCAAACCCAGAACCTTCTAGCTGTGGAGCCACAGCGGGCGCTGACCACCACGCCACCCGAGCACGTGGGAACAATAAGTTTTGACTGTGCTGAAAATCTGCTGAAAAAAGCAAAACAAAGTGTTTACCATGCAGCACATAAAGAGGCAAAACCCAATGAGAAACATAACCTGCACTTATATGAATGGCATAATTTTTTTTTTTTAATATATATTAAAAAAAACTGCGACATGGTAATACTCATCTGTGTACCTGGAGTTGATGCTATGTCTGATTACAACCATTTCACAAAATAAATTAAATCAAATCATGCACAAAAATTTTATTTCTTTATGGAGATTTAGACGCCTTTTAGACCTCTTCATCAATAGAAAATTGATCAGCAGGGTATTGGTGGATGGTTGAAATGAGGTTAAATTCAGAGAGCATTTCATCTTTTACTGCTCCACCAAATCCAGATGGAAGAGGGACGTCTTCTAAAAGCAATGACTGCATTTAGCCCAGAAAACCATGTCTGTGGATATCTGCTGCCTGGGGAGCAGATATCATGACTTCACCACTTTAAACAAGCAAATTCAAAAAACTTAATTGTCATTGTAACATTTAAAGAAAGTTAAATATTAAGAATGAATCGCTGGTGCTTTTATCTGTATTTATTGTGTCTAACTAATTACTTGTAGTAGGTTTTCTCAATGTAAGACAAATTGTTTACCCCTCAGTTCTAAAGTGGGGTGAATAAGCTGTGTGAAGGCTGTTGTGTGCAGTAACACTCTATACTAGTGTTGAGGTCATTGTGTTTGCTGACATAATTGCCCCACAGGCTCTTAATGGCAGAGGCAGCTAGTTAAAGTCTCCTTCTTGTCCGTTCATACTCGGCTCTCTCCACTTCGCTCTCCTGCTCATTAAAATGTGAATGGGCCACAGATGTGGAGTCGCCCATTAGTTTTTACCTGGAAGGAGCTTTGGGAGAGGTGAAGGTAGGAAGTCAAACATCAGGGCCAGGGCTTTGTTGCCCTGCTGGGGCCACCCAGGCTAAAAATGTCTGCGCTCACAGTGCTAGAAGGGGACGCGTTCTTCGGCTGACAGATGTTACCTGCTGCAGGTAGAGAAACAGCAAGCTGCAAATACCCTCAAAGACGGGCTTAAGGTTTTTTTTTTTCATGCCACACCAAAATGATTAATGTATACAAATCTGGAGGATCTGCTGGTTCTGTTTTCAAAGTCCCGCATCAATCACTGGCAGACAAACAAATCCCTTCAACCTGGTTTTGCTTACAGGATCAATATGAGCATTGTCTTTAGCTCTTAAAGGGCCAGTTCACCACCAAAATCCAATGTAAACATAGTGCTTTTTGCCCATCTGTTTGGGTGTTATGTACCCAGTTTGGGAGATATCAGCTGTAGCGACTCGATGGCACTCGCCCTGTGGTGAGCAAAGCTCCAGAAAAATACAGCTGGAATCACTCAAAGAAATCCACAAACCTTGTTGTGTTGTGCGTTTTCTTTCTACCAAACTACAACCATCAACAGTATCACTGTGCAGAAGGAAGTGTGCATAATGAGAGGCTCATGCTTGTGACAGCATAACAGGATATAAACATTAATGATATCTACCCTCAGCTGAACTGCAGTCATGCTAAATACTTTCTTCTGCACAAAAAATGCTTCCTTCTTTGAGATTTTTTTTTTAAATAAAAAGGGTAATCATTTCAGAAATGGAACATTGCTACAAAGTTTTGTTGTGAAGGTATGTTTCCTGGAACATCTCGGGGTGGTGGATGCCACCCAGCCTGCTCTAGGATCTGTGTCCAACAACTTACCGTTTATCTGAAGCCGGCGCATCAATTATTGCAGTTTTGTCAAAGCCTCTGACTTCAGCTTATTTATGCAGAAGGTGCCCTGACACACTGCTTTCTAGCATTACTGAGAGGGATCTGCCACTGCTTACCCTAATCCCAAACCATTTGCCAATGAGAGGGGTTACTGCTGCGGACGGTGTGTTTTAACCCAAATCCAGCCCAGTAGTATTCAGGGTCTCAACCTAACCACTTCAATATTCTAATGCAGACTTTGGAGGTCTGTAATAGGTACTGCCACTGCCAGTGCAGAGAGCACATGCACTTGATGGGGAGACTCAGGAGGCGTCTGACAAACGCACATTATACAATACACAAAATTAGACATTTGAGGAAGGACCTGCGACCATGTGCACAAGGAGGTCCATAAAGATATAGTTCCAAGCTTGGTGTGGAAAAACCTAACCCCATTTGACACCTCTGGGATCAGTTGAAACCCCAACGTTAAGCCAGGCTTTAATGTCCAACTGAATGTGCATTAATACATGCACTCTGCAATACACAAGCCTGAAAACCAGAAGAGGAGAGATACTCCAGATTAATGTCCTTGGTTCTGACATGTAACTGTAATGTTTCCACAAAACTTTGGTCAAATTTCCACATGCTTTAGACAAATTTGAGGCCAACACGACAATGAAGCCTGCATTCGTCATAAATGTTGACCCCAAAACATGGAAACAATTGACTCCCTGATGTGAAATGGGTCATTCTGCATGGAAATGTCACATTAAATTCATACCTTATATGCAGCTTTATCAGAGACTGTATAAAAAAGATGGACTTAGCATCATCTTTTAACAACCACATGTGACGAGGAAGGGTCTGATTTAGCCCAGTGTACTGTACATCAATATGGTAACACAAAGCTGCCACGCCCTAAAGATGGAGTGCCCCCCCTGCTGGCCATTAGACAAAATAAGGTTTTAGGCACTTCAGCACTGACTTGATTTTAAACCCAGAGGCCAAATCTATCTGTTGTAGATTCTTTGAGGGCTAAAATAAAGCTCAGTGTCATTTGGCTCATTGATCTGAGCAGCATGAGTTGGATGTTTTCAGCTAAAAGTGCTGTGATAGAAGTCCTCTGTGATCTTTGCCAAGCACCTATTAGTCAGCAAAGGAAGTATCAGTTAAAGAGGCAAATAGGAGAGTAGATTTGAGGTTAAACTTCAATAGGATGACAGTGTTGCTTTGTGTCTGGCAGATCTGTAAATATCCAACTGATTGCTACACACACATTAACTGGTCTCCTGACATATAAGCCTATGAAATGACATTTGTGTGTCTCTAAGCTGGTGTTGTCGTTTTCCTGCACCCCCGCTGGTCAATAATTGGTTAAGGAAGCAAAGCAATGGTTTGTTGTCATAATTGGCCTGCTCTCCTATTAACCAAGTCAGACTTTAACTTTTAGCTCCAAGCCTGCATGTCATCTGTGCATTTATTTCCAGACACTAAACTCTCACTGTTCAGGGTTTGGTCGAATTGATCTCTCACAGATGTGATCCGAAAATAACAAGCAAAATAACTCATCCTGTTTTTGAGTGCTGCATTGACAGATTTCTTTCAGTTTGTCTCAGCTGTGTTTGAACCTCTTTCTTATCTGTAAAGACCCTAAAATAGCTTAGCAGCTCTGTGTCCCAGCTGACATCGGGCCTCATGATAGTGTCAGATCAGCCTGAGGAATGCAACAACAAGCTCTCGGGTTCAGATTGGATGCATATCAGAGCAGTGCGAGGCCTGACTGGATGCTTATCATAACCATAGCCTGTTGTCAGCCGATGGAATGACCTTTACAGTATCAGCCACTGGATGCCATCTCAGGGTGAGGCGGCAGCGACGGGACTTTCCCTGATGTTTTTTCACACCTCCCTCACTGGACCTGTAAACCGTAAAAAGCATTATTCAAAAATGAGAGGAGGACCTTAAGAAAATGAGCCAAAGTAAGCTAAAATTAAAACGTTATCTTGCGCTGTAATGGATCATCATGTCTGTGTTGGTTTCAAACCTCTAATATGGTTGTGCATGAGCGTCAGAGAGTTGAAGGTGGTGAAGCAGGCCTGCTTTATACAAGTCAACACTTACAAAAGGTTCATGAGTGCAAATTTTGTGTTAATAGCCATGGCAAATACGTAATTCCTGAAGCAGATTTTCACAATGGGTGGTATGCTTCAGAGTCTGCTTTTCACTGATTTTATAAAGTAAAAAAGGAACATAACAGAAAACAGTCAAAGTGTGTTTAGTTTGAGAAAAATAAAGTCGCAATAGTTGCAGATTTTTATCCAGTTGCAAAAGTTCCTCTTGCAGCCACAGTAATTGTAGAGGTGGTAGCATGCTACCTATAGCGTGCTATGCTACCTACAGCATGCTATGCTACCTACAGCGTGCTACGCTAACGCATTAGAAAGATTACAGAGTTTGATTTGGTTCAAAGACTTTGTCATGAATGAAAACAGTTTGTTTTCAGCAAATCAAATTTTCATAAATTTTGGATCAAATATGGAAAGAATATTGATGGTCAAGATTCACCCTGCCAGTGACCAGGATATAGCATTTTGCTAAGACATAAGCGCTTGCTCATACTTTCAGGGCATATATGCAAAAAACAGACTAGTCAGACTAGGTAGAACCCCATAGTGTAATGTACAGTAAAGTTGAACACATACAACACATCTGAACTTTCTGCAACAGTACCCTATATTTTTAAACCTATAGGAAAAAATATGCTTACAGTTGCAATCATTTTCTTATTTCTCTTTTATTGTATATAAAAATTTAAAGTGACACAAACACTTTAGTTTGCATAAAGGATCTTACTGTATTGTAGTCCTAAATATTTTACATTAAATATCAGATGCAGTCTCGAACAAGACTATTGTATGTGTAATAATAATTCTAAATATCTAAAACATTCTTAAAAAAATGTAACATATGCAAGTCGTGGCATCGCCACCGGGGTGAAACCGAACACACTGGAAGCAATAGCGACAGCAGCGTTGCGAATCATGCTCTCACATCACTGAAATTGGAGGGATTTTGACATTTTAAAAGCAGTCTGTGTCAGATGAGGCAAAAAAGCTGAGGAGTCAGAAGATTTTACTGGAACTGACAGAAATCATGCTGTTAAGTCTCCTTTACAAAAGAAAAAGAGAACCTTGGATTTGTCCTATATTATCACAAAAGTCCTCTCTATCCTTCTGTTTAAGGTCAGCCTGGAGCCAACACCTTTCCATACGCCTGCCTTCTATGTGTAACTCGATAATCACTGCGTGAAATGTCCTATAATATAGGAACATCAAACACAGCTAAAATGATGCTTTCCTTTATGCTGAAAGTGGTTGCAGACTGCAGCTCGTAGCATACTCTCCACTCATTGGTCAGTCAATGAAACCCTCGCTGATTGGTTTAGTGCCACGCGACAGCGACAAAAGTAGAACATTTTTCAACTTTGTTGTGTCGCGTCACCTGGTCGCATGTGCACGTTTACATGTACGAGCTTGAAATTTCACATGCACGAATGTCGCCGGTCACTTAGCTGGAGGAGGGCAAGCGACTGTAGCCTCATCGCACAAGCTCCATAGGAAATGAATGGAGAGCAAGCGACGTCGCTCCCAGTGTGTCGAGCCCTTTAATCACAGACTTCTGGGGTGCTGCCAATTACTTAAACCTGCATTATTTCTACTGACCAGCAGAGGGCGACACCTGAAGTTGTAAAAAGAAGTCAGATTGTATAGAAGTCTATGGGAAAATGAGTCTTCTTCTCTGTAGACCTGTGACCTGATAATACAATTTGCTGATGAATTTAGGGTCTCATTTTTTAGTTTTAAGTATTATTTAATACAACATGATGTCCATTTTGTAAAATAGAGCAAAATAGATGATAAAGCAGGGTGTGCCTTAGGGCATGGCTACCTCGTTATTAAAAAGCCATGACTGAGTGTCCTCAGTCAGATGTCCCACTTGTCAAAAACAGTACGAAATATAAATTATATTAAACTGGTGCGTAAAAAACTAAATGCATTGATTTTTCAGGTGAAAGCTCATTTCAGCATGCGAGATTTTCTAGTTGCCAGTAGAGGAATTACACCAGCTGATCTTATGCCCCTTACTGTACTTTTAATGTTTCTAGAGAATTTGGAAACCTGTCTCTCTGTAAACTGGTCACCCATACATGGTTATGTGAATGTAGGTGTGTGTGGTGCTGGTTTCTTTGTCACAACATGTTGGATAACACTGATCCAGCCTACAACCTTCCATTTATTTCTATCAAAATGCTTAGCCTGCTGCCAGAAATGGAGCACAGATATTTATTTCTTCCCAGGAAAGCCCCTCTAGATGCCTGAAATTGAGTCTATACTCTTAGTTTTAAACCAATTATGCTACAAAACTAAATATAATTGTTACTTTAAATTACACCTAAGAGAGAGATGACCTGAGAATTGCAGGGCGTAATTCTGTGGCTGGGACATAAATCTGACCATGAATACTTTGCGGCTACCCAGGTCAGTCCTCCTGTGGGAAAAGGGAGATGAGAGACTTGGGGTCAATCTAGGCTAAGCCCTGCTGGTGCCAGTGAACCCCCTCTTTCCCCAGACCAAGGTCAAATACTGTTTAAGAAAAAGATTGCATTTTTGTCAACCTGTTTGGAGCAACAGGAAAGGTAATGACAGATCTATCACCTTGAAAACAGTATAACGTGTGTCTCATAAGTTTTATTTCAAAATAAAATCACGATCAAACATGCTAATAGTTTTAGTTCTAACAAAGCATTTATTTTTAGAAAAAGAAAAGAAGCTCTAAAGGCTTGAATAAAGCTGGTGAGTTTATGCATCCAAAAAAAGGAGCCAAAGCCTGTGCAATAAAATAATCTTCTCTTTTCTTTCAAAGTCTTAAATGTGTCAAACATGTCTTTTGTTAAAGTATAGTAACAGATGTGCATTTCTTTCAAAACCCAGTACTTTAAGTGGCCCTAAGCAGTTTATCAGTAGTGTATAATCAAATTTTACCTTAAACGTAGCCAGTATAGAACACTATTGGTTTTGTGACACTCAGCACAACTTTGAATCTTCTGTAATTCACCTGCAAGAATCTTTCATGCCTTCACAGCAATTTTTGGAGCTTTATAACATTTATTAAAATTTGTGAAAGGGTGGATTTTCTTGAACCTAACCAAGCTGAAAACAATTTTTGAAGAAGTTTCACCTCTTATCCAACAAGGTTCTTCAGTTCTGGATCACAGGAGCCAGGCCGTGCGATACCCACAGGCCTGTGACAGCCCTAGTATCTCAAACACTGCACCTACTGAACCAGCCACTGAACATCAAATATTCCTGATATTATCTACAGCTACATCAGAGGTCCACACAAATGCATGCAACACCCAACAAGACAGACGTACTTATACAGGTTGCAGCTGGTGACTCAGAAATTTGAGCGGCATCACGTTCTTTATCTCCATCTTCTTATGGTCAGTGTAAATTTAAGGAGTAAATCTGTTTTTGTCAACCACTGCTGCCACTCACTCAAAGCTATGAATGCATAAATATTTATTTCTATAAAAAGTAATTGGTGTTGAGGAGCAGCCTTGCTATAACTGCGCCACTGAAAATGGTCGATTCAAACTATTTTACCACAATGCTGCAGCATGCATAAACTTTTTATGTGATGTGTAAGTATTAGAAAGAATTATATAGCTTGGGCTAAATTTAGCGGGAAATATTTGATGCGACGTGAGCTACAATTGTCAGGTGCATCACATCAATTTAATTTTCAGTATTTGCTTTTCAGATGTGTAATTCAAAAAGGAGAAACAAAAGTGGGAAAGACGAAATGAAGAGTATCGGCGTGTGTCAGTCAATTTACAGAGTCTAGTAAGATAATTTAGAGTCCGTGCTCCTCTTATAAACTTATAAAAAAAATTGCTGCAAGAACGATGGGTCAGCTGAATTAACCCGAGCACGACTGAGCCAAGTCTAGTTGAACAGACTGGTGGGTTTGGGAGCTCGGCTGAGGCGCGATCCCGCCATTCTCTGCACCATTTTCCCATTCTCCGGCTTTTCCATGTCGACTTTGCTCTGCAGCTTCGCTCCTGAGGAAAAACAGACGCCCTCTCTGCCGCCACCCTCCCCCTCCTCTGCCTCCACCGGCTTTCTTCTCCTTCCCCCTTTGCCCCTTGGGCTTTTTTTTATGGCAGGGCTTCTAACATATGACCCCTGCCATGCATTAGACTGCATGTAAGCATCCAAACACGACAAAATAAAAAAAAGAACAGCGTGTGATAAAGTATGAGAATTTGAATGAATGTATTGTTTTCTTACATTTTTCTGTGAGGCGAGACCACCTCCCCAAATCCTCAACAGCTTTCAGGAGCCAAAACTGAATTTTGATTTATCCCCTGCAAACACACTTGTACTGTAATCCAATCAAACAGCAGCCTCAGAGAGTAAGAAATCATCTTTGCCTTGTGGAGATTTTCAGTCCGCTCTTTCCTTCTTCGGCCCGTACCGCCATGTCTGGATGATCGCCTCTGTGGATCATCTGGCTTGCCGCTGTGTTATGTGCAATGACAAGCTGTAATTTGGTGTACACATTTACCTCATTTGCATGAGAAGCATTTGTGCTGCCGTGCTGAACAAATTACGCGGGCGGTTATTCTCAGAATAAATAACTGAGGCTAGATTATGACCGCTGCTGGGAAATGAAGGAGTGGTTCATTACAGCAGCTTTTTGTTAAGCGTCCAGTGTCTCTTCCTCCACAACTTCCAGGTGAATGACATCACTGTTTGGCTGGTGCCGCCATTTTGACTCTTTGTTCAAACCACTGATAATTTTTAATGAGAGAAAAAAAAAAGATGTCCAAATTGACCAAGATCCCCAAATTATTCCGCAGTGACTTGGCTGATTGTTGGCGTTCAACTTTAAAAGATCAACAACGGACTCCAAAAGTTACCCTCTGAACCAATCCGCCAGGTAAAAATTCAAAGCTGCATATTCTGTTGTGAAGCAAGTCTGTTTTATGAACTATAACTCTTGCCCATTGCTTGTGTTTAACCAGTACATATGGTAATTAAAGGCCTCTGATGTGATCGGTATCAGTGCCATTATAAGCCGCTGAAAACACAGTGTGTTTGTTTTTTCATCTCTTCATACTTTCAAAATGCAGACAGTAGAAAAGTCAATAGTGAATCTCAAATCTCAGATGCAACTTTTGCATCTGATCTGCTTCAAATCTGGCAAAAAATTTCGTTCAAACAAAACAAGGATCACAAAATGGAAACTTCTTTAATCAGATATAAAAATGTCTGTGAAGGATAACTTTATTATTTTGAATTTTAACAACAACCTGTGTCTCCAGACCGTTTCTAACCAAACTTTGCTCATGCATGTCTCCAGATCTCTGTGAGCCCGACAAACACAGGACCACATGCAAGGGTCCCTCTAGACATGAAATCCGTCCTTTATGTCGACACGTTACTACACCTAAACACACAACATATGATGAGGTAATTTGCTTTGAACTAAATACCAGCGCCTTCAACCACTAACTGAATTTTCAAAACTTTATGACTGAAATATTTCATTATATTTTTAACCATTTCTATATTTTGTGATCTTCTCTTTTAAAAACAAAGAAAAACATTATTTTTTAGTTAGTACTTTTTAGGCTAGACACCCTTTATCGGCGTGCACACCTACCGGACCTCCCACATCAGTTTAAAAACTTGAATATAGATCTTGAATAAATTCGTCTGCCAGGGGGCATGCACGAAAACACAGCAATATGATAAATGCTTGGCATGTATGTGCATGCGCCTGCTACACTTTCAAATCTAAACTAAACTCTGACCCTGTCAGTTTGTCTAGTTCAGCAATTTTTCTTGAACCATTCCTCACTTTCTCTTTCTTGCACACAGCCACTGAAAGACTACAATAAGCAAAATAAATCCAGACATAGGATGTTTAAAGGAATTTTGTGCACTGTGCTGCTGTGAACCAGGACAATAAAAAGTCCGTTTGAAGTATTATACTCGTAATGTCTCCTTGTGTTTTGGTCTGTTTTTTGTCTTTGTGTCCTCTTTTTTTCTCTCTTCTCTTTCACCGCAGCAGGTCGCCGCAGATGGCCACCATCCTCAACCTTGGTGCTGGAGGTTGTTTCTCCCACTGCGCCAAAGGTTTGCTCACTGGGAATTAATGGATTGGTTGGGTTTTTATAATGCTGTAGTACTTTTACTGTACAATATAAAGCGTCGTGAGATGACTATTGTTTTCATTTTGCACTACATATATAAAACTGAATTGATAACTAACTAATACTAAAAAAAAACCCTCAGGTATCCAGCTATTACAGTTACCAAACTTCATAGTAAACTGAATATTTTAGTTGATTTTGGTATATTAAAAAAACCCAAATAAATTAGAGAACTGGTAAAGAAAACCTTGAAAGTAATTTTAGACTGAAATGTATAGAGCAGGGGTATTCAACTCCGGACCTCGAGGGCCGGTGTCCTGCAGGTTTTAGATGTGCTCCTGATCCAACACACCTGAATGGCTGAATTACCTCCTCAGTTTGCAGTCAAGCTCTCCAGAGTCCTGCTAATGACTTCTATATTTGACTTCTATATCTAAAACCTGCAGGACACCGGCCCTCGAGGCCTGGAGTTGAATACCCCTGGTATAAAGGGTCACAATTTAAATGATAGTTATTGTAATTAAACATTACTGCACAAAACAGCTAGTCATTCATTTCTTAGACACATACACGCTCAAACAGGTGTACAGGAAAATTTACAACTAAATTTACACCCACAAAGTTCAAGAAGGCATTAGCTAAAATATGAATTTTGCTCTTAACGTTGAAGGTTTTACTATTTCCTTATTCATTTAAGTTAAATTGAAAAAGCATTTAATATATTAAAGTATAATTTTGCATCGGAATTATAAACCAACAGCAAAGTTGGTGCAGAGGATACCATTGTTGCCTAAAGCACAACGGCTCTGGTTCTAACCTTCCTGAAATTCTTGGTTGTGCAGGCTTGAGGTCTGTGAGGCTTAAAAAAAAGAACATATAAATGCATATACAAGAATACAATTTGCAACTTTCCTCTGCAACAGGCTGGAAACTTGTCCAGAGTACCTTGCTTCTCATCCTATGATGTGACGGGCTCGAGCCCCACATGACCTTGAAAAGGATAAGCAGAAGAAATTCGATGGATGGATATTTGGAACTTTTTTAAAATGTCAATTTTTGTACCTTTAAAGTACAAAATTTTCACTAGAGTTTCAAGACACTAATAATAATAATAATAAAAGCTAATAAAGCTCACATAAATAAAAAAAATATATATATCAAAGCATTACATAATAAATAAAGTGGAAAAAATAGGAAAAAAATGAGGAAGATAAAATAATATATCTTATTTTCTGAGAGTGTAGGTTACTGCTGGGATGATAATAATTCCAGTATTTCTAAAAAGCTGGCTGTAACACTGCTGTTCATCACAAGCTGGTGAATCATGTGCAAAAAGAGCGAAACTTTGGATTTAGTTCTATCAAACATTTCTGAAAAGATGTACATGAAAGTGACATTGGGAAGGCGGAAAACAAGTCCTATAGCCAAATTTGTGGCAACATAACTGCAGCCACGTCTTTAGATTTTTACTCGCTGAGCACTTTTTCTTGTTTACCTGTCCCCCCTTTTCAGTAAATTTATCTATTTCACGAAGCTGTTATACTTTCAGCTATTTTGTCATTGTTTAAAGTTTTGGCTGCTGTAACACATGAACTTCCCAACTTTTGTGATAACAGGTCAGCTGATAATTATTAGGGATATCTTATCTCCTGTTATCCTATTTGCAGATTCTTTCTGCTTCACCAAAAGCCATCTGCATTATTTCTGATGGTTAAACGTGCTGAAGAACGTTATGACAGGCGAGTTTTTTTAGTCCTTAAATGCAGAAAAGGCCAAAGTTTGCTTTGGATTGTTTAGGTTAGGATTAAATGTAAGACCCTGTTTCTAAAACATTATTTCACAGACATAACTGTGACTTGTTCAGGATGACTATTCTCTAAATTGGAAATAAATTATAATGCCAGTTATGTGTTTTTCATTTATCACTAATGCTAGGAAATTAAGGAGAGGCAAATCATTGCGTTCAGCCTCTCTCTTCAGTACTGATGAATTTAGAAACTGACCCATCTGACCTGCTTTTAAACACAACTGGCTTTGAATCCAGAAAGATGATGGATGTGAAAGCTGGAAGCTGCACTGCCACCTCACGTCATGTTCTCAATATTTGTTGGGTTGCAGAATCTGTTTGGCCAGATTCAGTCCAGGCCCTTTTCTCAGGTCTCTTTATCTCCATTTTCTGAGGTAAGTACATATGTGTGCAGTCATGAAGGCAAGCGTGCGTTTGCCTTCCTGGATGTGAAAGTGTCTCCTCCCTACAAGCCGCCTCATGCGAGTTGTACGTTATATATAGTTTATTTGTAAGGAGGATTACAGCGTTCTGGATCTTATAATCCATTCTCAGTTTAAAACATGCCCCGTCTCTTTCCAAATGCCCGAACTTTGAACCTGTGGACCTTGGTTCGCATGTGAGATCTAACCAACAGGCCCACCCCCAAAACAAGTCGACTTCCCCCGCTGGGCTGAGGTGGAGATGGGGCGCGTCGTTTTACGGCACGATCTGTCTTGTACGTCTCAGGCCAAATCCTATTTTTATGGCTTGCTTATACATTCCTGCTGAAAATGGTTTACATACCGAGGCAGGGAGCCGTCCTAAATCAGCTGGCAGCTCCATACAGCTGGGACAAGGTGGAAACCTTGTCATCAGCCCACTCCACCGGCGATTAATGAACCCCAAATTAAGATAATAACATCTTGGTCTGACCTAGGCCAGCGGATTACATCACTTTTACGGAAATTCAATTTCAGCTCTTGTTGCTCTCAGTCACCATCATGACCGGCAGTATTTACCCACCTTGGTTTTTCTCTGATTTATTTTGAGAGCGGTCCCCGTCCTGTGCCCATTCATGAAATTGGCGGCATGTTTTCTCATTCTTGCAGGGGCCTTCAGCGCAGTTCAAACACTGCTGAGTGAAGGCGAAGAGGATGTATAATAAGCAGAGGAGTTAGAGGGTGATGACTCTGCCATTCAGGACCTGAGCACAATCTGCACTAGTGTTTCAGGCCAAGGCCCTCGAGTACAGCCACACAAATCCTCTGTTCCCCACTCTGTTTTAAAACCTTGTTTCATTCATGTTAGCAGCTCATAAATGGCCGCCCACAGTCTCAGCAAAAACAAGCTGGGACCTTTCAGTGTTATACGACGCAATCTGCTGTGGGGCCCTAATCACCCCTCTGTATTTTTAATAGAGGAGGCTTAAGTTTGATAAGAGGTGATACAGAGTCCAAAAAAGTGTTCATTTTTTTGCAAAAGACATCAGATTGGATGATTTTTCTTTAGTATTTATAAGTTATGTGGCTTCTAATCAATGTAATCGAGCCTGTGTTGGTTATAATTTAATCCTGTACCCTTTAAAACATACTACTGCCTGTTTTCATCTGACTCCAGCCTGAAAGTTCATGGAGGAAAACTCAAACAGCTGACTGCACAACTCGAGCTGTTTGTGCCAGATTGAAATGCTGTGTCCACTGATTGGACACATTTTTGACTTTAATAAAGACAACATAAAAAAGAAAAGAAAACCATGTTTAAGATAATTTAAGTGGCCAAAGGTAATCCACCAATCTGTTAGAACACTTCAACAAAACTGTATTAACAAATTAAAATATCCTAGCTTTGACTGTTAAGCATATTTCCAGCACAAACCCAGTCAACTATGAGGGTGATAACAAAACATTTTTGCAGTGTGTGTATAAATTAAGGTAACGTGTCAATTAGAATTAATCGTGATTTTAATTTGAGGTCATATCACACAGCCCTAATCAATCATTTTTATTCAACAATAGTCACTGAAACCAAAAACGCATTTGTTCACCTACAGTCATTTGAGCTGTTTAAAAAGGAGCTACATAGTTGATTTTAACAACCTACTAAAAATGATCATAAAATAGATATAGGTACTATGTGATCAGCTAATACTCGCAAGCTTGGATAACATGTGTGCATGCATCATGCAGACAGATAAATGCTCATTGGTGCTAAGTAAGCAATATAAGAATTTCATTCTCCAAAACTGGAGTAAAGATTTTTGGACGGTTTGTTAGTAAAATTAACTGCAGAGTGTTATTTGACAGGACAAACACAGCTGGCAGGTCCAGTTCAGCGACTTTAATTAGCTCCATAAATTAAAAGAGTATGGAGTATGGAGACAAAAATCCTCTTTTCCAGGAGGCTTCAAACATAGGTAGACTTGCATTGAGCATGGGAGCATGTGGCATTGTTCATTGTTATGCAGATGATGCCCAGCTTTATCTATCCATAAAACCAGATGACACACCAATTAAACTGCAGGAATGTCTTAAAGACATAAAGGTGTGGATGACATAATTTTCCTGCTTTTAAATTAAAATAAAACTGAAGTTCTTAAGTTCTTGTACTCAGCCCTACAAACCTTAGGAACATGGTGTCTAATAAGATGCTTACTCTGGATGGCATTACCTGGGCCTTCAGTAAACATCCTGTCTCATAAAAGCTAATTCACATATTTATTACTTCTAGGCTGGACTATTGTAATTCTTTACTATCTGGTTGTCCTAAAGCACTTGGGGAGACCGAGCCTTCAGCTTTCAGGATCCTCTTCTGGGGAACCAGCTCCCAGTTTGGATTCCGGTGAAAGACACCCTCTCTATTTTTAAGATTAGAAAAACTTTCCTTTATGATAAAGCTCACAGTTTTGGGCTGGATGAGGCAACCATACAACAACCAACAATAGCTGCTGGAGGGTTCCCATGCTGCACGTGTTTCTTCTTCACAACACTTGCATACATCTCTGGCTCTGTTCCACAGCATGTCTTTTGTCCTGTCTTTCTCCCCTCAGCCCCAACCGGCCCCTCCCTGAGTCTGGTTCTGCCGGAGGTTTCTTCCTGTTAAACAGGAGCTTTTTCCTTCCCACTGTCACCAAGTGCTTGTTCATAGGGGGTCATTTTGAGTGCTGGGTTTTTTCTCTATTGGTGAAGTGTCTTTACCTTACAATATAAAGCACCTTGAGGTGACTGCTGTGATTTGGTAAATAAAATTTAATTGAATGCACTTTTCAGCCCTAAAACCTGCTGCTTGGAAGTTATGCTCACAAGAGATACACCTGCCAGTTTGACTATAAAGCTAATGGGTAGCAATCTTAAAATGAATACTTACAAATCAATGTGAGTGGAGATTTTCAGTCCTATGTTGTGGTCAAACATGAAGGTAATAAAATGGGGGTTTTTTTAGCATAATTTATGATACCAAACAAATAATAGCATAATGATGGATGTTTTTTAGTAATGATTAAATTAAAGCCCACTCCTGGCATCTGATTTTTTGCTAATTCATGTTTATGGGTTAATGGGTTCAGTTAGAGTGAATGTGATGAAATACACACCATAGATAAAATCTTTGTCTTTAATAAGTTTTAATCTCTGCAGGTGATGTATAAGTTTCTCAAGAATGCAAATCTCCTACTGTAATTTAGTTTTTTTTCCCCACCACTTTGCAGATATTAAAACTGCAAATTCCATTCACACAAGAAAAAAGGATTATGAATCATTTTGCACTGTTTATGTTTGCTGTAACTTTCCACCCTCCCTTTTACTCCCAGAACTCCTTTCTGCACAGGCTGCTTCAGTGACGTACGGAGGAAAAATAGTTGATTTTTACATTTGCTTCTAGTATTTTTTCCCCTCCCCGGCTCTATCGCTTCTACATCTTCAACTGACTTCCAGCAGAATTGCTTTTTCTTGTACGTGGGAGCCAAAAAAATAGTTCTTAAAAGTCTTATGAGTGAAAAGGATGTTACCTCATTATAGAAGAGGCCATAAATCTGTCTTGGTTCTCAGCAGCACCAATCCACATCTGGCCATTCACTTCAGCCACTCATGGTTTCTCATTCTCACTGAGCCCCGGATGGGATTTATGGTTTTTTCTGCTTGTGTCACATGTTGTTTAGTCCCGCTTCCCTATCAGCCATCTCATGCTAGTACCATCCCTTGCAGTGTTTGGGATTTTTGCCAAAGTCTAATGCTGTTTGTATCAAGAAAGACTAAGCCTGTCTCTGTGAAATGTGCTTAAAGTGGCTCTGTATCTGAATGTGTTAACTGCTTCTGTCCAGGATGATTTCCTCTTGAGATAACTAGGAAGCGACCTGCATGACTCTTAACTGGAAAAATAAAGATAAGATTCTTTTGATTCTTTGTGTCTTTCACACAACTTGACTTTAATTTTCGAAAAAAAAAACCTGTTTATATGCAAAAGGTATCGGAAAACAGTAAGTTTTACATTTTATTTCATTTTATTTCAGCAAAGGATGTTCATGATGGGGAAAACAATTTGATAATGATCAGCATATTTTTTTTAACAATATTTCTAGTTTGTACAATGACAACTTTTACAATTACATTGTCACACACACCTCGCATCTTACTGACTCAGTTTAAACACTAATTGCTTTATAATGAAGTGGCAGTGGTGTATTGGTGTGGAGTGAGTATCCCTTTATGCATGCATTATACCCTCCACACCCTCCAGACCCTCCAGACCAGTCCAATTCAGCACCTTTGTGATGCAGTGGAACAGGAGATTCACATGTGTGCAGCCACCAAATGTGCAGCAGCTGTGTGATACTATCATGCCAATATGTACCAAAATTTTCCCAGCCCCTTGTTGAATCTATACCACAAAGAATTAAGACATTTAAGACATTTCTGGAAGTAAAAGGATGTCCAATTCAGAACTACTAAGGTTTTACCCTCTGAAATCTGAAGAGACCTGCGTGGTTCTACACAGCAGACTCTTTGCAGACAGTTACCTTTATAGTGAAGCTGTGTACTGTCACCAGAAAAATGTGGGCTTTTGTTTGTCTTGTTTTTGGTCCTTTAGCTTAGCCCCTGCCATGGGGAACACAGAAGTGATATAATCAAAGTGATTCTTATGCTGCTTTATTAATATTTATTTGGGTTTTTTTTTTTTCCGCTTCCGGGCAAACTGTACTGTCTCTTCACGTTATGTTCAAGCAAACTTTTCAACCATGCAAAAGTGGCATATCCAAAAGCCTTCACTCTATATGCTCAAGTACCCATGCAAACAGATATAAATGTAGTCCCTACAATAGGGAATCAAAATATGTGATTTTTAGCATCCGTGGTGAGTTTCCTGCACTGGTGTTCCTCTAGAAAGTTATTAATGGGCAGTGATCAGTTTGGTTAGTGACAGATACTATGTAGACTAGCAACTGATGTAACAACCGATGTAAATGTGAATAGCTTCTCCTGCATTTTGTCCTCACAAACCCCCAAGGCAGACTGTATCCTTTTGTTTCAAAGCCATGGTAAATGGAAAGCATCTCATTTAACAAATTGTACAATGTATCAACAAGGTAGTGGTTTTTTTGCTCCCGATTATGAAAAAAAACAAAAAAACAGCTGTGGTCAGAGAAAGGATTACAGCCTAAAAATAAAGGAGTGGGATGTTGATGATAAACATGGATTTCTATTGTTGGTTTTCTTTGCTTAAAGTTTTTTTTGGTTTTGTTTTTGTATGTTTTTTTTTTTTTTTTTCCCCCTGTGAAA
>VUQJ01000679.1:0-17929 GCA_015108635.1 Andinoacara biseriatus
ATGGAAGGACACCCACCCCCCCCCCCCCGACACACACACACACACACACACACACACACACACACACACACACACACACACACACCTGCAAGTAAAGAGTGAAAACAAAACAGCAGCAACATATTATTTCTTGCAAAGACTCAGCCCAGAGTCTCTTGACACACAGATGAAGGTGCTACATCTTTGCCTGGAAATCCATCAGGGAGCCCTGACCTCTTGATCCTTCCAAAACAAATGGATACTGTTAATGATGTGTCAGGTAAGCAGATTAAACACAAACTTTATGGATGAAAAATGAGTGCCTACTCCAAGCCCAGTCATGAACCCACTGGTGTGTCTGTGTGTCATCAGTCACAGCTCTGACTGAAAGACCTTAAGACTCTCCTTCACTTTTCCACATTCTCACAGAACATCTAAAAATCATAATTTTTCTTCTTTATGTGGGATTGTGCAGAGACCTTTACATTGTGGAATATTTGACAAAGCATACTCTGCATGTTGTGCTCTGTCATTTTATTCCATGTCACGCTGCACTGTGAGTGTGAGTGTGTGTGTGTTTGGGAGACAAAACAAAACATTACATCCTGCAAACATAAAGCCCTGCTGTGGTCAGATTGGTTATATGAACTTGAACATATGAACACAAAAACAGATTGTAACTGATCTCATAGCAGGGAAAGTAGAGCCAGCGGCAGCTTGTCTAACTCGCAGGTTTCCTGTCAGTTTCCCAGCAAAGAGCACAGGTTTATCCACAATGCATGCGCAAAAAATCTGAAAACACTGCCGGCCTTGCAGCTCGACAAGCTCAAGCCATTGTTAACATGACACGCTCGTGATAAACAACAGACATTACAGGACTCGCGGCAAGTAGAGTCAAGCCTACGATAGCCGACTGTAGCCACAAAATGGCAGTAATTTAAAAGATGGATGCAAACAGGTGAGAAGCTTTATGACAGAAAGGGAGAGAAATCACTTTCACTTTGGTACGCTTTAATTAACACCTGTTTTTTAGATTTCTCTGGACAAGCACTGCTTGCTTATCTTGCCCTGATGAAACTGCACTGCAGTGAAAGTCAGATTCTCTAGTCTATATTTTTTCTTTGTTTTGTGTGTGTGTGTTTTAATAAGTTTGTTAGTTTGATTCTGGGAAAAAAAGTTTGTTTTTGTGCCAAGACTGTGTTGACAAGATTAGTACCATTTACTTAATATTCATTCACTTCCAGCATCTGGTTAGCTTAGCTTTGCACGAAGACAGTTCAAAGGGATAAATAGGTGGTTTGTAGCAGCATGTCTTGGACTGTTTAGTTTAAATACTATCCACATTATTTTTTTCACAGAAGGTGTTAAAACAGGAAGTTTCTCGAGTATTTGTTGAGTGTGACAGCTCTCAGCCAAAAGGCTCAGGTTTTACACAAAAAAATTAATGAATTAATCAGTAAGCTTGAGTCACACGATCCAGTAATTTAGACAACTGTTTAGAGATCAAATGTGTTGTACACATTTGATACAGAGTTGAAAGATCTCCAAGAGTTCACCAGCAGTCTGCCTCATACTGTGTGAAGCCTTTAAGCAGATAAACTTTAATTTGGGAGGAGGGAGGAAAGCTATTTTTAGTTTTTGGCCTCTGCCATTGCGTTGATCTGTCAGCATTTATTTCTACAGACTCACAGCATAGTTAGACACTGAGCAGAAAAGGCTTAACAGTCTGGCACCGATCCTCCTCACGACACCTCCAGGATATCATTCATCATCTGGGGATATATAAGTGGGTTGGCCAGCACTTCAATATTTAACGAACAGCTATCTGTGCAGCCTTACTGAAGACTGATAAGCTCCCTGAGGCAAAAAACTTGCTTTATGACTCTCATAATGATCTCACATTCACAGTCCTATGCAGATAACCCTTTCTGTCAGTGCTCCTGATGTACACAAAACATATTCAACTGCTAAAGCTGAGAGACAAATGAAGAAATATCTCAGTCATTATTTATTATTTCTTATCTACATAAGCGTTTAATATAGTTTCTTATCTGTCTCTGTGTTGGTGTTCTCGGGATTATTCTGGTCTCTCACTGTGGTCGAGGCTGCTGCCTAAAACATCATTTTTGTTCACAGCACTAGTATAAAATGTTTTCAGTCCCTCTGGAGTCGATGTGTTTATAGTGGCTGATGTGCAGTTTTAAACAGACTTTACTGAGAAACATTGAAACCAAACCAAACTGAGGTGTATTAGTTTTTGTCGCAGAGTCCCGGGAGATTAATAACGGATATGAATTTCCTTGGAAAAACTTGAACTATAATCGACAAATTGCTGTTTCACTGTGAACTTCTGCTGAATTTCATTGGTCTGGATCAGCAGAGTAAACAGCTGTATGGCCTTTAGCTGGAAGCCCAATATAAGGACCCAAGAATAATTTTGTTTTGTTTCAGTGATCGTATTGAAATGTGATACTTTTTTCTCTGAAAAGCATGAACTTCATCAATATTTTGATGATAACGCTATCTTATTATTTGTCTTATTGTATCTTATTGTTTCTAAATCCATTCATTGCTCCCACATTCTGCAGGTACCGATCCATGTTGCAGTTTTTATCGCTAGTTTCACTGTCCGCTGTCTCATTCGAGCTTTATGTTGCAACTGTTGCTCACATTTACTGCAGCAAAGATCACATGTTAATGATTTTGGGAGACATGCAACAAGAAGCACAGTTAGATAAAAACAGGTGATCGGCAACTCCACATCAGAGTAACTCATTTCACTGTGTCCAGCAGTTGTGTGTACAACTATTTCCGCCACGTGCAGCATGAATCAGATTATCGTTGTGGCGGAAATGGTGGATTATTTCCTGTTTGGATAATTAAGTTGTGCGAGTTTGCTTGGCTGCTGGTTGGTTATTATAGAAAACTAAAAAAACAAATACAAAACTAAGTCAAAGTGTGAAAAAAAAAATCTAGTTCGTTGAAGTGGAAAAATCTCAAGGCTTTGGAAAATAAACAGCGATAATGATCGTTTTACATGTTTCACTTTTGTTGAATTTCACATTTCACCAGTCGTCAGAAAGGCTGGAACCGGCACACAGAAAAATTATATTCCCGTTCAGTGGGTCTGTGCCAGGTTGCTGATGTAATAATCACCATCTGGGGAGGTGAATGATGACTGACCGCAGCCTGTAACGATCCAAAGTCTGCGATCCCTGGAGTAGGATTACGAGAAAACACATTAGCATCTCGTCACCTGCTTTTTAATGGCTTTGAATGCCCCTCGTTCCACAGAGAGCATCAAGGGTTACGCAGTTTTCTCGTAACTGTGAGTCACAGTGTATCCCTCGCGTTCATGGAGACGAGGTTAGGGTTGTCTTCAGGGGACATCCCATCCATGTCAGCCCTCTTTCAACCATCAGTTTTTCCACATTCAGGTTCATTATGTCCTCGGCAGCTTCTTGGAGCAGTTGGGTTTCGCTTGTCATGTTCACCTTGTCATTACGTTTTCGTCTGTTTCCTGAAATGGTTAAATATTTAACAGGTTGTCTCAGGTTCATGCATTTTGGTGTGCGCTGACATTTTAAAAATGCATTCATTAGACAGGTGAAAAGCTAAATATGCTGCAGCACTAGTTCAATATAATGGACCTCAGAGAGGTAGTAGACTGCTTCAGAGGCTGCCTACAGCTTCTGTTTGGGTGACACAAGCTGAGTGTCTTGTTTAAATGCCAGTGAATTCCCAAATGTTACCATGTAAAGCTCAATTAAAGGGCTTGTTGTATAGGAAAGGCCATAAAAAAAAAGGTCGATGAGTTCCACTCTTACCTTTTAAAAATAGTGACATTTTCTGGAAAGTTCTTGAACACCTCATTTATTATTCTTCACGCTCACTGCTAAATTATTTTCAGTGGCTCCAAAGCTTCAAAAGTCATTATAAGGCCTGACGCCAAAAGCCATTTCACTCACTACAGTCCATCTAGTTTCAGCAGTGTGGGTAAAATGAGTGGGAGCCATTTCCATTCCTTTTTTTTTTTCAGACCTGTACCTAAAGACATGCTTTCAGCTCTGCCAGCCGGTATTGATCTGTTTGGATGCTCTCTGAAGTCTGGGGATGCATTAAGAAGAGGAGTGCTCCCAGAGCCACTCCACGGATAAAAAGCAAACGCAGTGAAATGTTAATTAGACAGCAGGAAATAGATGATCTGCTCATCCATTTATGATGGATGGAGTGCATAATGAAATAAGTGATGCTTTCTGCCGAAATAGTTACAAAACTGTGGTGCGAGAGTTCCTTGCGTGTTTGGCTGGGCCTCTTAATGCCCAGACAGTTTTATGAGCATTTTTATTAGCTGTATTTAAACATGCACTGCAACAGATTAAGTAGGGGTACCAAAGCAGGGGAGAGGCTGGCAAACTTTCCACTCTGATTCATGTTTCTCTGTTAAAAGAGTCAAACTGGTGCAAACTAAAACAGTGAAAACAAAGAATGAAGTGAATGCATCCCAGAACTGGAGGACTTACACACATTCAGCTGGTTTTCTTCATGTTTTAACCAGTTAACTATTTGCGTGGGGTGATGTGTTTGTGTGTATGCGTGTGCTCCCTCTTGCCCTCAGTCTCCTGACTGATGTTCTGGCAGTACGCTGTGGCAAACTAGCGCTACACTGCAACCCAGCAATGAATATCTTTTTTTTAAGTTTGTCTGGATGGATGCAGACTCACTGTGATCAGAAACAGCTGCTGTTTCAAATGAACTGCAATCCATATGAGAAGCCTGCTTTTGTTCCTAACTGTCTGAAATTAAGCTTCACTCAATAATCAGTAATTATTTTAAATGCTAAGCACTAAATCAGACGCGGTTATTAATGTAAATGTTAATAAATGTGCCTCGGGAGAGCAGAAAGCGCAGCAGCAGCAGTAACAACAGGAAGCTGGTTGCTTCAAAAGGGAGTGTGCTGCCTTTAGTGAAGAGCATTTCCACCCTAACTCCTTAAACATGAATTATGAGAAAAAGTGCAACAAGGCAGGCAGACTGAGATTAGCAGCTACATTTGTATGTAAAAACAAAACAAAACAAGTGACCGGTAACAAATCTGAATAACAAATATGCACACAGACACTAAATATGGGCTGATTTGAGTTGTGTGAAAAACTAAAAACTACAAGCTGCCTTTTCTATTTTGGGAGGTCCAGGGAGCAGAATTTGATTATTTTCAAGGGCAGTGCCATTAGCTGCGTTCCTGTTTGTTGTACTTTAGTTACCGACAGCCCTTTTTTGGTGAGCTTGTAGAATTGCTGTTCAGGCTTTATAATCTTTCTCATGATATCCCAGAATCTCGATAAAATAAGAGGCACATGGTGTCAGTGGGGTTAGGTTAATTGGTGATTTTAAATTGCTCATAGGTGTGACTGTGAATCATTGTGTGTCTCTCTGTGTTCTGGCGACCTGTGCAGGGTGTACCCTGCCTCTCGCCCTATGACAGCTGGAAAAGACTCCATTCTGTCCAGGTTTGCTTTTACTGCATTGTCAGTGTGTTTTGGGATCATTATCATGCTGAAAAATGAAGCTGTTGCCAATCAGACACTTTTCACATGGTACTGCATGGTGGTTCAAAATCTGATGGTACTTTTCTGCATTTATAATTCCATCAGATTTTGATATGATCTCCAACCACACCGGCTGAAATGCAGCTCCAAACCCTGACAGAACCTCCACCGTGTTTTACAGATGGCTGCAGACACTCACTGTTGTACTTCTCTTGTGATACACAATGATGAAGATCTGAACCAAAGGTTTCATCTTTGGATTCTTCGCTCCATCAGATGTCACTGATTTGCAGTCCAGTTCTTGTTTAATGTGGCACACCTCAGGATTTTCTCCCTGTTTGCCTTCCTTACGAATGGCTTCTTGTTGGCTGCAAGTAACAAAGTGTTTAATGATACAATTTAAAATTGCGCTTTCCTGTTTCCCTATATGGTTTGTTTTGTGCATAGTGCTCTGTGAACATATCACTTTAAACTGAAGTTCAACTCGTTTATCTTCAGTGTAAAAGAAACAGAAATCAGGGTATAAACAGAAAAGAAATTAGATTCATACTTCTCTTCTGACTCACGGGCTCCATCTCTTATACTTTATTTTCTCACAAACCGTTTTATTTGGATTTTTTAAAATTCATCAGCTGCTAGTTACAGGAAGTGTTTGCCTTCAAGGGAGAACATGTGCACAACTGTTATTATTTTTCAGATCCAAATGAAAGCAGGATTGATACGGATGCATGCCATCCAGCTCGGTTAACCATAGTTCAGAGAGAACTGTAGGCGTTATTAATGGATACCTCTTCACCTCTTTCCTTAATCCCAACACAGTAACCACAGCAAATCACCAAACAACGCAGCATGTTTTTCACTCCTTGTCTGCATGAACTGGATCAATAAAAGTGGTTTATACAAGTAATTCTTGAGCACGCTAGACTGTTTAGTCATAATGTTGATTGTGTGTGTGATTATTTTCTTTCAGCGCCAAATTCCACAGAGAAAAGTTTCATGCATTTTGTCATGATCAACAAAACGAGGAGTTGACATCATGTCTGTCTGATTGATTGTTGTTTGATCTTACTTTATTTAGACATAATTCCAGCTTCCAGATGTTTGTGTGCTTTTGTCAGTGAGAGTAGTGAATCATGCTCTGTGTCATGGTCCCGGGTACGCAACCCATGGTTTTGAATTATTATATTATTTTCTGTGTAACTCTTGGTGCTTTGTTTTCAGCGACTTTCTCGCTGTTTTTTCTTTCTTGTTTTCCTCCCAGTTAGTTTCAGCTGTATTTCCTGCTGTTTTCCTTTGCCCCAATTACCCCGGTGTGTATCTAAACCCTCGTGTGCGTTTGTCCATTGTTGCGATGCACTGTGGGTCCACCTGTTTGTGCCCTCCAGATATTCCTGTTCAGATTATTTTGAACCCTGTTTCTATCAGCTGAACGTGCTGCTTCACCTACATAAAGGTTTATTTTTGTTTAATTAAATCTCCATAGAAATCTGCATTTTGATATTCCCCTAACAGATGCTGCAGCTCCCTTTAATGATTGTTGAGCATTTAGGCCTCACTGGAAAATACTTTTTTATACGCTCCACCTTCACCTTTAAAGAGGAAGCAGGGACACAGGCAGCGCTTCCTTTTAATAACAAGTGGAGTTTTGGGCAACTCTCGCTCATGTTTTGAAGACATGTCCTCAGATGTGAAGAAAATTAAACATCCTTTGTCTGTTTCCAAAGTTATATTTTAGAAATTTGGGTCACATTTCTTCTTCTTTTTTTTTTTAAGTCAATGCTTAGTTTAGATTTAGCATTTTCTGCATGTTTAGCTTGCCTGCTGTGCTCTCAGAGTGGAAGGGCTGAACAGAGACAAGATTGTGAGAATTGCCGGGAATAACAAATTATGTAAACTAATAGCTTCGTAATGGATGCTTTCTATGCATCAGTGAGGCATAACGAATGCCACAGATGTGACTCTAAACAGCACCGTTCAATTTTAAACTGAGCGATGGAAAGGCCCGTGCAACAGTGATGAGGGAAATGTCATACACAGAAAATTAAAGAACGACTAATATTTTCCCAAATTTCAAAGTCAGCACTCGTTCCAAGTTAAAACGAGAAGCACTCTGAGACCACAAACCTCCACCAAGGCAGCTCGCTCTCTGGGCAGTATCTACTTTTAAGGGAATAATATTCTATTTTGTATATATTTATTTTTATTTTTTAACTGCACTCTGAGAAGTTTGCAGCAACAGCAGCATGGGAGATGTTTACTTTGATTACACAAACATTATGTAGGAGTAGGTCATGAATTATAGGCAATGATTTGTAAATAACTGGACATGAATAACTCGAGCTCATTACAAAATATTATATTACCGCATATTTCTAACTAATCAAGCAGCTCCTTTCTCTTTCTTTTGACAATACTTTCTTTAAAGTTATGACTCATTCTGGGCTCAGCCTGAAAGAAAAGGCAGATGTGAATAAAAATCAGGTCAAAGGTCAAATGTGACATGATATTTGACTATAATGTGATATTTACAATCCTCATATATTGTTCCCTATATGCAAACAGCAGCAGTAAGAAATATAGTTTCAAATAGCTGGTCATAACAATTTAGTGACCTTCAGATTAACCTATTGACCTGGAAGGGGAGGTCAGAGGTCAAATGTGACATGATATTTGAAATCTTTAAACAGTGCTTTCTTTATTTTGGCATTAAGCATCACACTTATGAGAATAAAGCATTTTTTTCACCTGAAGCCAGGCATTTTTGTATTTTTTTGGGGTTATCTTTGTCTAATATTGAAATTTGTTTGATGTGACACGTGTGACAAATATGCAATGTTTTTTACACCTGCACCTAAAGGAGAAAGGACATTTTTTGTGAGGATGCTAGTGTTCACATTTTGTACCCAGAAGAAAGATGGTTTGAGAGGGGAGTTAAGAAGTCCATCTACGTCCACTGGGAATGACCATCAGTGAACAGAGGTGGTGGCCTGTGACATCAGTGCAGAGAACCCTTCCCAGGCGATTCATTCATGCTATGTTCCACTTGAAGTCATAAACTACAAGTCCCCAGTCAGAACACCCCCTCAAGTCGCACTTCCAACTCGGAAAGTTGGAGCAGCTCCACCAACCCTGACTTAACAGTCCAAGATGGCGGCAGTGCATGCAACCATTGGTAAAACTGTACGGTGCAATCTGCACCGCTACTGCTGTGTATTTAGAATCACTAAATGAGCCATTCACAGAGAGCGGACCAGGCTCTGCTCATAAATGAGCTGCAGCAGTGCAAAAAAATTAAGCACTTCACTTGATGACGCAGGAAAGTCTCTGCCTCGCTGTTCTGACTTTATAACTGGAACGTGCTCAACACGGGAGTAACGCCACTCCCGCATTCGATTTCTGAGGGAAAAGGAATGCCGCATCACACCTTGAGCCATGTGACCTTAATAAATCATGTGATGGTGGGGTGGGCAGTGTTTCAGAAAGGATTCACTCTTTGGTTCCCTGATTGCAGGGTCAGTGGGTCAGTGACTCTCAGGATCACCTGAGGGTACAACCCCATTAGGGGTTAAATACCTAGAACTCAATCTTCACAAACTACAAAAAAAAAAATCCCAGTTGTCTTCACTTCAAAGTGCTGAAGACTGCAGGAGAAATTTAGAACCAAACCTCTCATTTAACAGAGAAAACTAGTTTTATTTCATTTATTGCTGTGATCTTAATGCACCAAACTCTTGCAGTTATCCTCCACCTGTTCACCATGTCATCATCATAAAGTCAGGAACGCGATTACTGCAACTGAAGTTGATTAGCTCTGCAGGATAAGAGGCGCGCCAAAGACCATGTGGCTACAAGTTTGGGTCACCTCTGAGCCGAGCCGTGTGATTTGCCTCATCAAGAAACTTTTGTTTAAAATTTCATTTTATTCTAATAAATAAAAAGATATTAGGACAAAATTCTTGAGCAAAACATAGTCTTCTTGGAAAGCCTCGCTGGAATGTCCAGGTGACATTGTGGTAACGTCCTCAATGTCAGTTCAACTTTCATTATTTTTCAGCCATGACGGGACTTCAACCAGTTATTCGGCACTGAAATGTTTGCCGGCTGATTATGTTTGTCTGATTTTAAGTTAGAATAAGCAGGGCATTTGAAGTTAAGGGCCATGTAAGCGGTCCATAAGCAGTCTCTGACTCAGTCTTCTTCCCAAACATCAGTGTCACACAGCTGATTAAATTACTATGAACAACACCAGTGTAATTCAGGCTTGAATGATGATAAAATGAGACAAACCAAACAAAAACTCGCACAGATCTAATCTAGCGATCAGCCCACGATGAAGCTTCTCAACGCTGAGACACGTCAGCGAAATTTCCAGACTGTTTACTCTTACTGATGAGCTCAAAAGGTCACAGAAAGCAATTTTTCACTTGATGACAGGATAACTGGGACTGTATTTGTTCCAGGCCTGAGAGGAAATCAGCTTCGTGACGAATAATTTGTAGTTCTCTTTCGATTTATCAACAAGAAGATACGCTTCAAAATCAAAAACAAAAAGGGAAATTTGTGAGGAATGCGCCGCTGTCCAAAATCCCACAGGTTCAGGAATGTAATCTGTGACTATAAAGCTGAAACTAACTCACAACTGGCCATTTGAATATATAGTCAAAGGTTTAGCCATTCACAGAGTGTCAAAACATCTGAAGTAGTACTGCTATCATTTGGTGCTCATGGGTCAGATTCATCCTGTGGTGCCGTGAATAAAGAAGTGTAAAATTGTATCCAATTATATCTTATTCTGGGCGTAAACCAGCCAATGGTGACAGCTTTAGTCACACAGCTAGTGCGGCTAAGAAACGCTGGTGTAAACAGACAGCTGACCTCATAAGGGCCGAAAGGAGAATGAGTAACTACAAAGGTTTACTTGTAAAAATCCTGTTCGGTGTTACAAAAACCAGGCAGGCAAGCAAAGGGAGCAGACTGAGGGAGAACGCATGTATATGCTGCAGGATTGATAAACTGAGTGGAATCCAGTGTGTGGAGGCAGTTCAAGTGACACCATTGGTGGGAATGGACATGCAGCTCAGAGTTTCCAGAAAATAAACAGAGCAAAAGGATGGCTGAATTCTACACAGCAGGGGTGGACCTGTATACAGTATACAGCTCTACCTGTATACAGTATCTAGTTGTATAAATATGCTATTTTCCAGAAGCTCTGACTTTCCTGGTGACACATATACACAAGAAAATATATCCTCTTTCAATTCTAGAGAACACAATAATAAAAAAAAAAACTTTAAATCTTAAAAATTAGCTGGATACAACCTTAGATGGACAACACACAGCATATCACACAGTGCCATTATTTATTTAACTCAGCATTCTGTGAAATAAATATTAACCTGACTTAACTCTGATTGGATAGGCGGTGGTCAATTGATCTTTTTTGTGCAGATGAAAAGTAAAATGGTGCATCAAACATCCTCTTTTATCGTGAGTGCACACAGATCCTGAAGCTTAAAGCCTGGGTTAGCAGAAGTTAATACTCCCTAATCTCTCATCAGGTTTAGTCAAGCCAGCTAAAGAAAAGAAAGCCTGACTGTGATGAACTTATATGCAGTAGTATATCGCACCAGGCTGAAAAATGAACCCGTGGTGCCAGAAAGTGCAGGTTCTTAATGGTAACCAGACTGTAACCTGGAAGCCAGACTACTACACTGTGATGGTGCACCAAAAATGGCAGAACAGGAAATATGAAACACAAAAAATTGATTCAGGCCATAGTGTGGTAGTGTGGGATGTGGCCCTCTGTGCTAAATATCATGACAGCTTTAATGTCCTGGAGGAGCAGAGGAGGCCGTTTCCAGTGAAGCTCCACAGCTGTGCAGGCCTGCAGCCTGACCACAAAAGGAAAAACAGAGCAGAGACTCATGCAGTAAATTCAAGGGAGTGGGAGAGATTATCAAACCAAAGTCAGGACTGTAATTGAGCTGCACAATAAGTTTGTCTGGGCCACATTAAAAATATTGCTGACACATTAATGCGTTCCACAGAAGACTGTGTGCTCCTCAGCACCGCACACAGCAGAGGCTATGATCTTAATAAGACCCCTAATATGTCATCAATTAACATGGAAGTGGAAACAACACACTTCTAAATTAAAAGAACACTCAACATCACTTCTACACCGTCAAACAAGCATGTTTTCATAGTATTAGTAGCATTTCAATTTCATTATTCTTCTTGGCAAAACCTGTAACAATATAACCACACGCACTTAAATGAGTGTCTCAGGTGTGTTATGACGCTAACCCCTGAGGGCAGAGTGGAAAAGGAGAGTGAGTTGCACAAAGTTATTCTTTTTATTTTTGTTTTTTTTTTTATTGTTGGTCTGAGAAAAATACAAAGAATTGCTGGATGTGGCCTGTTTTGGTTCAAACTTCAGGAGGATGGGGTGAGGCGGGGTGGCCGCAGGTCCCATTCAGCAGTCTGATACAGCATGCTTGAAGCTTTATGGCGCCTTTCAGCTCACTGTTTTGGTTTTATGGCCCACAACTGTACATCACTCTCATCCACCCTGTTTTCAGCTGTTTTTTTGGCGAATATCCCATTGTCTATCACACCCAGCACAAAACAGCAAATTGTAGTCATTGGAGAGCATTTAGAACTTGGCCGGACATAAAACTCAAAATAAATGCTGACGCTTCTCCACGGAGCATTAAAAAAAACCCTGCTGAATCTAAAGGTGCTATTATGTTAATCATCTGTTAAATCTGCTTTATTTACATTTTTTTTCCCCATTATTTATTTTTGTACAAATTTTTAAAATACTTCCTCACGACAAGTCTAGGCTCGCTGTGATCCTTGGCAGGAAACTTTGGAGAATGTATCCCTCATCACAGTGGCCAAAGAAAGATCTGCAAATGTATCCAAGCCCTATTATTATATTATTAATGCTGAATTATTGTGCTGCAAGCAGAACACGAAAATAATGGAGCGATCTGGGAGCACAGGGACAGTGGGCTTCACCATATCTGAAGTGCTTATTGTTCTCACATAATGACTATTGTTGGGAGTCGGCTGTTTGCCTCTGTTATACGCTTCCCCTGGCTCCAGTGAGGCTATACCACTTAAGCGTAATTTGAACATTTGCCTTTTATAGATGCAGAAAGGAACACACAAGCTGTTTCTCATTGTTTTCATTTAAAAAAACTTTCTTTAAAAATGCTCATAAGGCCAGTTAAGAAAGTCACCTTTCTTACAGACACAAGTCATTATTAGTAATGTTGCAGTTTCAAGACTGTGATCACGTTTAACGTGAAAGTCCATAACAGAAGATTCAGATATTCCTTGTCATATTTCTGCTTTAAGATAATCCAAAGGGCCACTGGGAAGGGATGGATCGGTGCTTTTTTGCGTCGGCATCACTCTGTTGCGTTCATTTGTCAGCTGCACGTCCATGATGTGAATTTTCCGTTCCACCATGGACTGAGATCTCGTGAAAGGAGGTCATTTGAGCGCAATGAACTCACTGTCATGTTAAAGAATCCAGTTTGAGATGATTTGAGCTTTGTGACATAATATTCTGCTTGAAGCAGCAATGAGGAGATGAGTACACTGTGGTCATAAAGGGATGGACATGGTCAGTAACAATACTCAAATCAGCTGTGGCATTTATGCCCTAAGGTGCCCATATTTCATTTCCATTCAATTTTATCCACTTATCCGTGTCCGGGTTGTGGGTTCAGAAGTCTAAGCAGAGGTGCACAGACCTCCTTCCCGTGCCCACCTCCTCCAGAGCATCCAGGGAGACAAAATAGTGTTCTCAAGCCAACTGGGAGATATAATCTCTCCAGCATGTCTTGGGTCTGCCTTGGGGCAGAAATTCCTGCATTTGGGTCCTTTACTTTGAAACTCATGAGATGCATTTGTGTATTACTAAAATGTGTTTCTTTTTAGTAGCTGCTGTATCATTATTTACAGGGGTGGTGGGGTAATATAATGTATAACCTACAGATGAGACCAGATTATTGTTCGAAAAACCTGAAAAAGGGTTCTTAATTAATGAACTCAACTAACCTACATAGGTCACGATGATTACAATAGCTGAACTAAGCAGAACCAGAATGCTCTCCTTTTATCCAAAAACCATGACTGAAGAAAAACCCGTATTTCAGGCTTCTTGCAGGATTAATCCCACAGGAAAAGGCTTCAGTTGGACATTGTTTATATGCACCAACCACAATGGATGGAAGTCTTCCCGTCCACAACCCCTGAATGTGCAGGATTCCCCCGCAGCATTTTCAAGTCAAGTCATGTTTACGCTTTTAGGTGGACGGCAATTAGTTTGAAAATGTTATTTCTCCCCAGGCTGCAGTCTTTCAACAAGTGCCTCCATCTGTCAACACCAGAAAATTGCTTTTCGTATTCGATTCTTATGTAGCATAATCACAGCAGCCGTTTCTGAAGAGATTTTGATCAATAAATGATCCTGCTGGTGTGGGATGATAAGGCAGATTGAATCGTTGGGTATTACCTCATCTAAAAGGCATCTGGCAAATGAGCTGGGCCCTGAGTGGATGTGCTTGTTTGCCAGTAAAAGACAAAGCATCTGGAGGCTCTTGCCAGTTTCCCATTTGAGGCTGGAGGAGGCAAATACAATGACAAGTGAAAAAGAACCACTTAAACATTTACTTTTGCTTCGATTTCAGCACCAACTGGAAGATGACACGGAATTAGATAGCCTTGAAAGACTCCGAAGTGGATCTAAAAATTATTAGGTCTTAAAATGGATGTTGCTTACTTACTTATAGTCGGTCCACGATCACTTATCTCAACAGCTATTATGAATTGCTGCAAAATTTTGAGACGTTCACAATCCAATTCGACTTGGTGATCGTTGGACAGCTCCCAGCGGTTTGTTGTAATTGATCTCTGGAGAAAAATCTCGACATTTGCCCTCACGATCAACATGAAAACTTTGGTGGTTACTTAAATTCTCACCTCGCACCTTTATCGGATCAATATTTCTGTTGTCCTCTGCTATATTGTACCTCTAATTAATCAGTCTTAGCATCCTTGGATGTACATACCTACCAAAGCTCAGCTTCAGGCTTGTTATGGATTTTTCTATGACGTTTATTTATGTCCCAACCTCGGGGTCTCTGCTCAGGCATCTCATCATTCCCGCTGCCTCACAAAGGTAAACTAAATACTGACAGACAATTTACACACACAATCTATTTGAAATGCTGCCGTCAGCCAGACAACACAGAGCTGGGACAAACAGACTGGACAACAGTTTTTATCATACTGTCATCACACACGTGATTATTGCAAGCAGCCCTGGAACAATCTCACCGGTGCAGTATCCAGTGCAATATGGAGAGGGATAAGTGAAGCATTTGTTTTCATCTGGTTGTATGGTGGGATTATTTTTTAGCATTATTTATTGACTTCCTGTTTTTGTTGTTTTTACATCCAAGCAGAAGGACTGCACTTTGATTTCATTGTGTAAATTATTTCATACAGTGACAACAAAGATACCCTGTTCTAGCCTAATCTAGGGCACAGGACTGCAGTGTTTCATACATAGTTTTTTTTTTTCTTCTAACCAAATTTTCGGATTCCTCGTGGGCCAGTCCTGTGAAAACCCACTGAAATTAAAAATCTATATATTCTGAAAAGAGCCGAGAGAGACAGAGAGAGAGAGTTGGCTTAGACAGAAAAGGGGACCACAGGAATTTTTTTCAGACAATTACTGCAGTGAGAGGTTTTAATTATTTCTAACAGTTACTTTCACTTCACTCCCGGATTGCGTTCATTGAAGCAAGAATACATATTATAGTACATACATGTTCAGCTTTTGTGATAGTGCATCCATGTCACATGCAGAGATCAGATTTTCAGCAGCAATGTGAGAACAAGTAACTGAGCCAAAAGAAAACAAAGGATTATATCAGAGTCCGGTCATCAGTTTTCAGTCTTCACTGTTTTGTCGTCCACGTCTGCGCTGCACATTTAGAAAGCTTAATGCTGCACATCACGGATGATACATGAACTCCCTGCAACTGTTGGCAAATCAGCCTGCAGCAGCATCCTGCACCGGAACTATCAGCACTCAGTGAGTTTTGAGCTTGAGGCCTCTCCTGTGGCTGCTTTATTAACTAATGCAACAACTGCAGACAAATAGGGGTTAGTATCAGTAGGAGTCAGGGTGGAATATCAGTAAGGAGGTTCAAGACAAGGATGCATTTGGATGAACATAATGACTGAAGTTACCATGGAAATACAACACAAAACTGTGCCCCGAATAACAAAGTGTGTGGATAAAATAACCCCTAATGTCCTCATACAGCTATTGAATGCTTACTTCTGTAGTTGTCTGCTCTATTTCACTATGAAGTGGTAGCCTCTAAAATCTCCACCAAGGACATGTAGGTTGGTTAGAATCTCTTATATTCATTGTATGCTTTCATGACACCTGCTTGTCCAAAAGCATCAGTATCTAACATCAACAAAAAGATCACCAAATATCATCCACCCAGCCCTCCATCCATCCATTTTCTTCGACTTATCTGGGACCAGGTCATGGGGGTAGCAGCCGAAGCAGAGAAGCCCAGACCTCCCTTTCCACAGCCACCTCCTTCAGCTCATCCGGGGGGACCCCAAGGTGTTCCCAGGCCAGCCGAAAGATATAATCTCTTCAGTGGGTCCTGGATCTGCCCCGGGGTCACCTCCTGCTAGAACATGCCCAGAACACCTCACCCAAGAGTTGCCCAGGAGGCATCCTATTCAGATCCCAAAACCATCTCAACTGGTTTCTTTCAGTGTGAAGGAGCAGCAGTTCTACTTTGAGCCCCTCCCGAATGGCTGCACTCCTCACCCTGTCTCTCAGGGAGAGGCCAGCCACACTTTAAAGGAAGCTCATTTCTGCCACTTGTATTCACGCTCCCGTTCTTTCAGTCACTAAAGCTCACGACCATAGGTGAGGGTAGGGACACAGACTGGTACATCGACAGCTTCGTTTTCACACTCAGCTCCCTCTTTACCACAACAGCATCCACATCACTGCAGACACAACCCCAATCCGTCTGTCAATCTCCCGCCCCCTTCTCCCATCACTCGGGAACAAGACCCTGAGATACACCAAATATCTGCAGGCCCTAAATCATAGGTCTTACAAATATGTTTTAAGAGAAACTACAAAACTTTGTAGAATACACATCCACGTGACTTTGTGGATGGATGCAGCGAATAGTGCTGCAGCCTAATAAGAAGAAGGTTCTGAATTAGGACCTGCTGGTCAGCCTTTCTGGGTGGTTTTAAAGCTTTCTCATCCCTGGCCATCTTTCTTCTTTTTCTTCCTCATTTTCCTTTTCCTACATATCACCTGCTCTCCCTTCCCTTACGATATCCTTAGGTCCTCGCCCTCTCTTTCTCTCTCTTTCTCTCTCTTGAGGGGGACTACTCCACATACTCCACAGTGAACATTAAAGACATTGTCTCAGTCTGTTTGAGTAGGTAGGTAAGTCATTTTCTAGATTTACTTGCAAATCGGCAGAATTTGTTTTTCTCCCTGGATAAATACACACTTTGATACAAGCATACATGTATTTGTGCGCCTCCATGTTGTAGTGAAGACAAATATGTTTTGCACTCAGCCCTCTCAGGAAGTTTCCCAACTTGTATTTGGACCATGACGCTAAAGGAAACAAGCTGTACCCTGGGAAGGGTAGACCTCGAGGTCAAGAGGAAACTGCAGCCGGCGATTCGATGAACGATACAGAAATGAAAAGGATTGCAACTCAAACAGTTTGACAGTTCAAGGAAGGCAAAGAGAGATCGCATCTTTCGGTGGTGCTGTTTGTGTCAGCAGACACTCTGCAGCAATGACCACTTCAAAGGCCGCTGCAGCCGTCTGTCATGTGTGTTTCTGTGCGACCTGGACGTCACACTTCACCCAAATATGCCATTTCAGGAATATAACAAATGGCACCGCCTGTGGTGCACGAATATGCATCAAAGCTTTTATAAACAGTTATTTATTTAAACTTTACTGAGCAAGGAGAGGTTGAATTAAATTTTAAAAAATAATCTTGGTTAGTTTCCTGGAAAATCTGATTTTGCACAAAGGTTATAGCACGATATACACACAATACTACCAACGACTGTTCACGAAAGAAAATACACAAAATGGGCTACAGAAATATCAGAATCAAAAACTTCAAAACAAACACACAAAGGTCGAGCAGTCAGATGTGTCTGCCTTTGAGTCGTTTTAAAAGGTTACTTTGAATTTACTGAGAGAAGCTGCCTCCCTAAAACTCCCCTGATTCTGCAGTATTATTATATTAGAAAATATATTTAAAGTTTTCTTGGTAAGTGAAAGGTCGCCGGTTTAATTC
>VUQJ01000682.1:0-11080 GCA_015108635.1 Andinoacara biseriatus
TCCACAGTGTAGATGAACAAAATTTTGTGAAATCCCTGATCCAGAACTTCGACCATGCTGAGGGACTCACTTGGATTGGACTCAGTGATGTCCATAAGGAAGGCACTTGGATGTGGTCCAATGGTTGTCCGTTGCATTTTGTTAACTGGAGTCCAACACAGCCAGACAATGAGGGAGGAAAGGAAAACTGTGGTCACACTAATGTGGTAATCGATAAGAAATGGAATGACTTAAAATGTTCCATCGCTTTACCTTCTGTATGTGCAACACGCACAGCCTGTCCTTAGAAACTAATATGCACATTTAACCTGCACTGTTCCTGCTAATGCTATGCTACAATAAAGATGCAAATGTTTACTTGAATCTGTCTTTCATGTGTCTGTGCAAAAGTCACTAAATTTCACTCACACTGATTTTCCTACCATCACCACTCATGAGCTTTGGGTAGAGAAGGGTCCAGTTGGGGTGGTTCAGGCATCTGACTAGAATGCTTCCTGAGCTCCTCTTGAGTGAGGTGTTCCAAGCATGTCCTACTGGGAAGAGGGTCCCGGGGCAGGCACAGGACATGCTGGAGAGATTACATCTTTTGCTGGCCTGGGAGCACCTCGGTGTTACCCTGGATAAGCTGGGAGACGGACGTCCGGGTTTCTCTGTTTAGTCTGTTGCTACCTGGATGGATGATACAATAAAACTACAAAGTATTTATGACAGATTATGATGAGCAATATTTCAATAAAGAGAGATCATTTGGAAGAAATGAACATGATTTACATGATTTGGAGAAAAAAACAAATCTATCACACCTGAACAAAATGATAGGATTACCAGCCTACTTTGCATTCTGTCACCTTCTGTCTGTGGATTTTTGTATGCTTTTTTTGTGTTTTTTAAATCAGATAAAATAAGGGGTCACTTTTTGTACATTTTGGCATGTGGACTAACCTATGAAGTAACCTGACGTGCACCCGACGGGAAATGTAACTATTCTGATTGGCCTCTTCGGCACCACTGATTCCGCCTGTGCACTTCCGGCTACTTTTCCCTGTTTTTAATTTATCTGTGGGAGAAGAGCAATCATGGTCTTAATATAAGGATATAATAATCATAGTATCAATATAAGGATTCACAAATGTCAGTAAATTCCCGGAGGGAAATTACTGAAACTAGTAAAAAACAAACAAACAACTAGTGAGATGACATGACCACAGCATAATTAGTCACACCACACAGACATAAATGCCAGCAACGATGTTGACCACTTATTTCGTAGGCTCTGTAAAGAACCACGCATTTTGCTTTCTGTAGCCCCATGAAAATAAGCGTGAACAGGACTGTTCGCATGAGATCGCATATGCACATTGTGAAGGGAAGTGGCTGCTCCCAGTGGAGTATTGTAAATTGCAGTGAAGTAACACTTTAGCGCAGCAATCTAACCAGTGAGTATACAATAACTAATCTTTTGTAAGCAAAATTCTGAGGTTAGCAGGAAAAGCTCTCCCATAAAAGTTTTTTTTTGCATATTTGTCATATATGTTTCAGATCATCAAACAAATTTTAATATTAGAGAAACATAATCTGACAAATCAAAAAGTTTTTAATGCTATTTAAACCATCTAAACCCACTTTTTTACACAGGGTATGTAGGTTTGGATAACTTTTTTCAGTCATCATTTAAAAACTGCATTTTTTAAAATTTACTTGCCTTGTGTTTCTCTAATATTAAATTTTGTTTGATGATCAGAAATGTGTGAGAAATATTTTTTTAAAAATCAGGAAGGGGGCAAATAATTTTTCACAGCATGGTCTGATCTGTGTATGTGCTTTTCCTAGCTACTTTTTCCCTTCTTTTCCAGTGTCTTTAGAATTTGTAGTAATGTCCTATTAAAACATCAGGAGAAGAGCAAATAAAAACCGAACACCTTTCATTCATCAGTTTGTTTTACAGTCAGTTTAATTTGTGACAGTTTCATGTGATATTGCACAGCATATATTGCAACAACTGTATATATTTGAAGTCATTCATGTATTTTTACTACTTAGAAAGTACAAAGTAATGTCACAGTTTCCACGTATTCCATTCTTCATGCAGTCATGCATATCTTTTAATCTAGCATCACTTTAATGCTGTTTTCTCCTGGCAGACATGTCCAAGAGGCATGTGTGCAATCAATTGATGATGAAGGGAAGCTGCAGGTATGTAAGCAGCTGCACTTTCTGTATTGACATGCAGAACCACTCTGCAACAAAACGTTTACTCCACCTGTAAAAACCTCAGCATCAAAATGTAATTAAAAAAATAGGTCATTTTTTAAAATATACCATTAATACCTGAATCAACAACTTTTTCAGCAAGACAAACTCAATAAAATACATCCAATTAAAGGAGAACAATATTTGATTTCTCACTAAAACAACATCCACTCAATTTTTAGAAGATGTATGAATGTAGTTCATTTCTATAGATATCAGACTGGTCAAACTATTCAAATTTGAAGAAGTCCTTATTCAACTTCAGCAGAAGCTAGTTTTCAACGTTGTGCGTGTCTATTCTTCCCCTTCTTGGGCTGAAGATCAATCCATCTACACTTTCCCTTTTTGTGAGGAGCATGGCATGCGGCCAATTGCATTTCAGTAAAGAAAAACAGCAACAGAGGACTACAAAGCTCTGCTGAGCCAAAAGGAACAAGGAATGACGAGCTTCCTAGAACTGTAGTGGAGTCAAAGTACAATATTTGTCTTTGAAATGTATTGGAGTGAAAGTCACAAGTTCACCAAAAAAAATTTAAATACTCAAGTAAAGTAAAAATACTTAGTAAAAGGGTTTCTCTGATGATCCAGAAGCAGACGGGGCCTCCACCAGGTGGACTAAATTTCTTCTTCCAATCTAAAATTACATGTCCTCCTGAGCAGATGCATGACTGCATCTGTTCTGTTGCTTCTGTTTCTCACTCTTTCTCCTGTTTCTCTGCAGTCAACCAGGTTCTGCTGGGACACGGTCCAGTGAGAGGAGGGCCACACAGAATGCAACGTTTTCATTGAGCGGGCCAGGACAATTCAGGCGCAGAAGACGAGAACGTTCCAGAGGACGTCCCCAAAATTATTGTCTGCAACAGAGCATGCAGACAATAATTTTGCTTGTTTAAGCTGCTGGACACGATAGGTGAAAAATAAAAATGAATAAATAAATCTATAAATAAATAAATATTAAATGGCTTCATGAGATGGGTTTGCTGGGTTCTCAGCAGACTGGACCAGTTATCTGTTTATTGGGATTTTGTCATTTGTTTCCATTTTAATAATGAAATTAAATAAATCAATATGTCCAACTCAGCAGATGACTGCATTTCTTTCTCATAGTAACTCTTCTTTATACCAAATGTGATATTGCTCCTCTAGTTTTGTTGCTTCATCAGTAAGGTTTTTACAGAAGAGTCAGAAATGTCTTGTGGTTTAGTGCGAGGAGGATTGCTGTGAATCAAGGGAAGCAAACAACCTCTGGCCAAGTGGATAGCACAACACATAACACAGTTCAGGCCAAGACTGCAGTCTGTTTACATCTACAGGCTAGTGGCCACTCTTTCAATGGTGAGTATATGTATGTCCAAGACAGGGAGGAATGCTGGTTTAAGCAGGAGTCAAAGAGGCCATTTACATGAAAGAGGGGGTGACCATGAATTTGAAACATTAAATAATTCAAAGTAAAACAAGAGGAAGAAGGCATTGCACCGGCTTACTCTACTTTTAGGGGATCTCAGAGAATGCATGATTGGGGTGACATCTAGTGTTTATGATAAAATGGCGCATTTATGACTTGCATGGGTGTGAATGTAGCTATTGTCCCTGCACACTAAATGTGAGTACTGCAAGTCCACATGCCTTTGCATGTAGAAGAATGTGCCCTTTGTTTAACATTTGTAATTTGTGTACAAATATTTAAGAAATAGAAATAATATTCTTTGAAGGTGTTCATTGAACTGCTGAAAATGTCCCAAGAATGAAGCCAATAAATAAATTAGTAGGAAGTGTTGAGTGCTTTTTAATTTTCTTTTTCTTAAAATTATTATTTTTTGGACTGGCAGATTTTGCATGCAGATGTGATCTGAATGCACTATTGTGCCACCAAGCACTTCTTCCAAGATGAGCTCTTCCAAGATGAGCCCTATAGATTCTCCATAGGCTCCTCTTGTTAATGTTTGTCCTTTTATTTTATTTATTTTTTTGTGTTATTTTCCCATACATGTTTATATGTTGTAGTAATGCCAGAGGTGACCAGCTGGGAAAAAAGCAAGAAAGGAAACAACAACAAGGGGGGAGGAAATAGAAAAAGGGGACAGAGAGGACAGAGCATAAGTAAAAAACCACAATGGTTCATCAGCTGTTGCACCTTAAAAAAAAGAAGAAGAAAAAAACCTATACAAACAAACAGAACAAAACAAAAACATAAACAAAGCATTGCTACACAAACCAACAATACTGTTGTGTTGTGTGTTTTTTTGAGTGACTAAAAGTGTGAATGTCTTTGTCTCTGTCATGAAATGTACTTACTAATGAGGGTGGAAAGCTGCAGTTAAACCCGCCAGAGGCAGATAGAGAAAGAACCAGGAGACTTGGGTTACCTGCAGCCCACCAAGAGCACTGAAAACCCAGGGCCACACATTCCAATGACAACCGCATGCCCACCCCAGCAGAAGTTTTCTTAATGATTTCCTAATGTATGCCATAGCCTTGATTATATTGTCTCTCTTTTTTTTTTATTCTGAAAACTATGGGGCTCCTTAGCCATGCTACTAACATACTGAGTAAATATACACATTAAAAAATGAAAACCCTAAAGAATTTAGAACTACTTCTTAGTGTCCCTTGGCTGTATTTCCAAATAGGTTTCCACTTTCTAAGTTATCTCCTTTTATCTATGATTGACTTAATGTATTCTATACTTCTTGTTTACAACTGTGGACGAGTTGGCCAACATGCCAGTTGCCTACCAGACCTAAAAAGTGCCATTTTTGCCACAGCGTTTCTCACATGGTGGTCAACTGTCTGGTCAAAACTCAGCAGCAGCAGCAGCAGCGGCAGCAGCAGCAGCATCATTCATTTCTGCAGTGCAGCCTCACTATGTTCCTACCTGTCCCATGTTCTGGTACAGTTTCAATGACCGCTGTTACAAATATGTTGCCACGGACATGAGCGGAGCTGATGTGAGGAGGAACAGAGTTTCGTCAGATCCTTAGTTAAGGTCTGATGGTTGTGCAGTACATTTTGTCTACTGGAATAAAGGCAAGCCAAACAACGGACTTGATACATTAATATTTCAGACTTAAAGAAGTGGAATGACTGTGAATGTTATCAGAAATTTCCTTTTGTTTGTGCAACATGAATAACCTGCCCTCAGATCTAAAAATCCACTAAAATGTTCATTTAACCTGCACTGTTCCTACGATCTTGATTTCACTAACCTGGATTTTAATAAATCCAGAATCAACTACTGGCAACTCCATCAGATGATCATTTGAGACTTTTTGGCACATGAATAAATGATTAAACATCTTTAAATTAAAAAGAAGTAAAAACTATAAAAGTTGATTCTCAGTGCCTCAACTGTGTAAGTCTGTGGTTTACAAGGCCTATAACAAAACGTACAAGTATACGTCTGTGACACCAGTTAGCCTCACTTTCACCAGCTCCCAATTAATGAAGTCTGAGTCTTTCATTTAAGAAATGAATGGAGAAACTGCAGCTCCTCCTCAATCTCCTCAAAAAACAGACAAACCCCCCAAAAAACCCCAGAAGTACAACACTGAAACCACAAAGCAAATGTGTGTTTATCTTCTGTATAGCTGTATTAAAATTACATGTTAATTGTGCAGACAACCTCTCTTTAGCATAAATAAAAATTCCAAATTTAACATTTTCAATTCCAGTCGTCATCAATGTGTACAGAGGAGGTCCGGACAGAGGTACAGCTGTGAATGTCTACAACCATGTGCAAAGCCAACAACCAACGAAGTCTGGAGAAGTGAAGAAAGCTTCCCTAATAGAGTTCAGGCTGTGTTGAAGAATGAAGGTGCACCAAACACTGACTTTCAAGATCATCAGAACTGTACAAACCCTGTTTTTATACAAAGTGAAGCTACACTACAGGGAAAAAGAAATCATAGCCCTGAAATCACTATTTAATTTTAAGTAGAAACATGCAACTGTCATGGTTTTGTAGATTTTGAATTCTTGTTCAATAATTTATTTGTTTTTTTGTGGTCCTTGTCACGTAATTGAGATAGCTTACATTCTCACTTGAGTGAGTAAAATCAGAGAAGATTTGTCATATAAAACCACATAGTTGTTAGATACCCTGTCAGCTGCTGCCTTTTGCTAACTATGGCACAGTTTCCTTAAAGGAGCATTAAATATATTATAAAACAACCATCTTTATTTTTAAATACTGTTAATTTTAGTGTCATTTTAAATTAAACAGTGACTGCAGCATGTGTAAAAGTTAGTATATGTTTTTTTCTTAAAATCCCTGAATTATCTGGACACGAGCACCTGCAGGACAGTTTAGCTGACACAGGGGTGATGATGATCTGTTGCACTGTGCAGCACAGATGGTCCCATTTTTACTTTCATGCAATAAAAATGAACATTCGCATTTGAAGAAAGGAATAAATGTGTTTTTGCATAAACTGACAGCTACATAGACAGACTTGCTTTTTATTAGTTATAAGCAGGCCTGTCGCAATCACTTAATCTATATATGTGCTTACTGTTATAAAAAATGTGCATGATTTATTTTGCATTTGTTTACTTGAAAGGTTTGCAAACTTCTATTTCCTCTTCCTGATATAGTAACCTATTGTGATCATCATTTTACTAATACGGTGTTTTTATAACGTAATAAAACCATTATTGCACAGACAAAGAAATGATGAAGTGCCAGAAAGTGTCAGAGTTCAACAAGTATCAATAAAAAGTAAAGTATTATTGCTTTGTGATGTCCTTGAGGTGTGAATGTTTTTGTTTTTAAACCAATTTTTAACCAAACACATTTGAAAGACCTAAAACTCCAACATGGTCTTGCAAACAAACAAATAATAGCAACTTTATGTTGCAGTAAATCATATACAACAATGTAGACGTGAACAAGAAAAAAACAAAACAGCGCTTTAAAATTACAGAGCAGGAAGGCAGAGAAAGAAAAAGAGCAGACTTTCTGTCCCCTTCTGATCTAACACATCTATTTTTTTCATACTGCAATTATTATTTATAAAATATACTTTTATAAACTTGATAATGTCATGGTTCCAGAGTTTTGCAATGACGTGTAGCTTTTGTGTCATTGTTGAGTTGTTGGTTCCTTTATTGAATTTTTATTTTTGCCCCATAACTGCTGTGAGGCTAATGTGATGCACTGTAGATTAATACTTAAGTCATTAAAAATATGAAGAAACATATGAAATTATTTAATTAAAAAAAAAAAGTGTTAAACAAAGCAGAAAATGTTTTATATTTTAGATTCTTCAAAGGAGGCACTTCTTCCTTAGATGGCAGCTTTGCACATCTCGGCATTTTCTCAGTCAGCTTCATGAGGTAATCACCTGGAATGGCTTTAAGTTAACAGCCTTAAAGAGAGCCTGCCATAGTGGAGTCCCTCATCTCTGGGTTCTCTACTAAGAGAGGAACCTCATGAGTGTGTGTGTGTGTGTGTGGGGGGGGGGGACATTTTGTCTTTGTTTACTGGAACAGCTCAGGAGTGTCTACTTTTTCCTTCCTGTTACAGTTCTTATCCGGTTTGTTCGATTGATCTTTATGTTGATAACGTCTTTATGGCACAATAAATATATATTTACACAACAACAACAGTCACGTTTTCCTGGCACGTTCAGGACAATGTGACTGTTTAAGAGCTGTTCATTTCTTTGAAATTTGTTTAGTGTTGTTGTATACAGTACAGAGTTTCAGTCATTTTGGTTAATGATATCATGCTGGTAATGACAACACCCTCTCAGGCAGCTATAAAAGAAAGCAGCCCCAAATCTGCAGCAATCTTGAAATCTCGTGCAGAGAAGCTTCAGCAGTGCCTCATCATACGTTGAGACTTAAAAGTCTGTCATGATCCTGCTCCTCTTCTTGTTTGGTCTGGCTCTGGGTGCAGAGTCTCCTGATGACAATGAAGTCAAGCTACAACGTGGTAACTGTACCATATTCTTCCTGCTGTTTTCATTTATTATTGTTTTTTGTTTGTTTGTTTGTTTTTAATCAATCAGCAAATGTTTAGATTTCAAGTGGATTCATGTTTTTCTTTCTTCCCCAGGAGATACTGAAATACAAAATTCATCTTAGTATAATTATGGATGCATGCATTCTTTCAGTTCCACGTGTCACTGGGGTCTTCTAGATGTATTCTTAAGTTCTGAAAGAATACGAACACCTTAATTCTTATCTATTTTAATACTTAATCTTAATCTTATGTTCATCTTGACACTGAAGTATATTCAAGAAAGCCTGCGACCAGGTTTGAGCTATGGGATCTCAGCAGTACAAATGAGTTATGTTTGTCACTGACAAAATTATTGTTCTTGCTTCTGTCTTCGTCAGATAACCAGGCAGTGAAACTACTGCGTGGAAACTGTCCCATGTTCTGGTACAGCTTCAATGGCTGCTGCTACAAATACGTTGCCACACGCATGACCTGGGTTGATGCCGAGTTTTACTGTTTGTCAGAGGGAGCCAACCTGGTGTCCATCCACAACAATGAGGAAGAGAACTTCCTCAAATCCCTGATCCAGAACTTCGACCATGCTGAGGGACCCACCTGGATTGGACTCAGTGACATTCACAAAAAGGGCAGATGGATGTGGTCTGATGGTTCTGCTGTACGTTTTACCTACTGGAATGCAGGCGAGCCAAACAACCTTGGAGGAAAAGAACATTGTGTCGCAAAAAACTTTAAGACAGCCAAAAAGTGGAATGACTACTCATGCTCTCATAGTTGCCCCTCTGTTTGTGCAAGATGCAAAGTCTGTAATTAAAAATTAAGCTACTAATTCAACGTTGACATGCTATGATGACATGCGTGGGGCCTCCACAAGAAAAGCGAATTTACAAACAGTAAATCACTGAACCTCATTAACATGAATGCTGGATCAATCAAATTGATAATTTACACACCTTTTAATGAACTCAAAACTAATGTTGATGAGCTATAATAAGAAGCTTAAACAATTTTGGTAACAAACATGTTCTGGTAAAAGGAGTCAATAATCAATCTATATGCTTCCTATGCTGTGAGTTACATTAGCTTTAGGAGTTCTAGTCATTTTAAACACAAAAAAGAACTTACAAACAAAATATTAAATTTATTGATCAGTGCCTCCATGACAATTTTTCTGTTATCAACTGCTGTTGTTTTCCTTGAGCTACCTGTTTCTTTTTTCCTCAGTACACCAGTGATGGCTTTCTTCTTCAGGGTGTTCCAAACGGTTGTACTGGCGATGGCCAGTGTTTGTGCAATGGCTCTGAATGATTTTCCATCTTCTCTCAGCTTCACAATTGCTTGTTTCTCACCCATAGACAGCACTCTGAGTTTCATGTTGGTTCCTCCTCTAACCATAAATGCACAGTTTGCATTGCAGACAAAACCCAAATCTGAAACTGAGTGTAGACATTCACCCCCTATTTATTGTTTGAATTATTAATGCAACAGGACACAGCTGGGCAACAACACACACTTGTCAGTCACATGTTCCAATATTTTTGCTCGCAAGAAAAATGGGTGGGTTCAGACAAAAGGTGCTATCTTGTCAACTGTGTGTCAGATCCAATATAAATACCTGTAAATAAATGATGAGATGTTGATGTTTTTCCTCATGTTGATTATTTATTTATTTATTTACTTTTTTATGTCCAATGCCATTTTTTTCCCCAGTCTACAGCATAAGTTAATAGACTGGCCTCACTGTGACAATACTTTTGGAGGGGAGTACATTCACATTCTTCTTCATTTTCAAATACGGCGGTCCTGAACCTCCTGAATGTGATCAATTTAACTAGTGCATGACAAAATGGCCAGAATCCATACACAGACCTGTAGCTTAATGAGATATATCAGTTTTCATAAAACAATAACAGGGACTTTTTTCAGTTACTTTTTGACAAAATACCTCAAATGGACTGGACTGGTACTTACATATAGGACCTTTCTCTTTAGTTGAACACTGAAATTATATAACACAAAGCTTCAAATACAGCAGCTTCTTTGTTATGTGATTTGTTTGTGCTGGGACAGCAGCCGATTCCTAGAAGTGTCACACAAAGGTCATATAGTCCTTTTCAGGATTAACATGTGGCTTACATGAGGCACACATCTACTCATTGTGTTCAAAAAGCAGAGTGATTGTGTCTTTGTTGGTTATTTATTAAACTATATTGCTTATTGTTTCTGAGGGCACAATATGTCTATGTGTATGAGCTATTACGTTCAAAGGTTCAGCAATATAGAAGAGCACTTTTCAGACGAAATTTAAATTACACATGCAAGCCCCTTGTTGTGTATTGTGGCCACTTGAGGGAAGTAGAAGAACAGGTGAGTGTGATGCTGCTGCTCTTTCTGCTGCTGTCAGATGCTGTGATTGACAAGAGTCTTTTCAGTATTCAGTATAACAGCTATTGTGATGAATGTTGTGTGAAGCTTTTGTGCAGGACAAACATGTTAGAGGCTTTACACTATTCTGATATTAAAGTGTAATCCCAAGTTACGTGATATCTCCAGGTGATTGGATAGCCTTACAAAATAAATAAATAAATATACTGTAAGGCTGTCCATATTACATTCATCTTCTGTTCCAACTGTATAGATCAAGGGTATTCAATTAAAATTTAAAAAGGTCCGGTTAGACAAAATTTCATGAGGCCCAGGTCCGGAAGTCCAACTATTTAATGTTATATATAACATTAAATAGTATATATATATATATATATATATATATATATATATTTTTTTTTTTTTTTTTTTTTTTTTTTTTTATTATTTTTTTTTTTTTTTTTTTTTTTTTTTTTTTTTTTTTTTTTTTTTTCTTTTTTTTTT
>VUQJ01000683.1:7574-19455 GCA_015108635.1 Andinoacara biseriatus
AATTTTTTTTTTTTTTTTTTTCTTTTTTTTTTTTACCAGCAACCTGTTGTAAAAATGCACAATTTGTTCCTGTTTCTTTAGTTGAATCCACAAAATAATGCCAAAGATAACACAGTGAGTGTCTACTGCTACCTGTAAAACACGGTGGAGGCTCTGTCATGGTGTGGGGCTGCATTTCAGCGAAATTAATGAAATTATGAACATAGAAAAGTACCATCACATTTTCCACCATGCAGTACTATCTGGGAAGTGTCTGATTGACAACAGCTTCATTTTTCAGCATGACAGTGATCCCAAACACACTGCCAGTGTAGTAAGGGCATATCTGGATACAAAACACACAGTGGAACACTGTCAGTCATGGATTGGCCTTGCCAGAGCCCAGACCTCCACATTATTGAAGTAGTGTGGGATCATCTCGACAGAATCGAATAAAAGGCAGCCAACATCCAAAGAGAGCTTTGAATATCTTCCTTCAAGAAGCCTGGAGAACTATTCCTGAAGACTACAAGTATAAATCAAGACCATTCAAGTAAGAAGGGCTACTGTAAATCAGAAAAGTTATTCTGAGTGATCACCTTTATCTTATGTTGAAATATTGCTATGCTGATGGGTGTGGTCTCTTACAGAATGACAGTGCCGCCATCCAAAGGGCACGACAGGTCACTGAATAGTTTGAGGAGTTTGAAAATGACTTGAATGTTGTGCGATGACCTCCACAAACGCCAGATTTCCACCTAATTTTGGACTTTGGAGTACTGTCCACCAACAGGACCAAAACACCAAAATCTTTTAGAAGCAGAGTTCCAGACGACCATTGTCACGGTCTACCAAAGCTGTTCTTACGATGAAGGGTGACCCACTACTTTATTTACGCACTTTACATAGTTTTTTTTTTTAAATCCTGCAATTTGTGGTCCATCTCTTAACCACACAGTATTAGTTTGAATGAGGAAGATCATTTGGAGGGCTGTGAAATGTCACTGACATGTAATACTTTAACTCAAAGTGATATCATCATGCCCTGAGAGGGACATACACAATACACTATAAACTGGAAATGGATAGGTCTTTGTCTTTATGCTTAACTTGGCTTTCCATCTGTTTATGTGTGTTGTGTGAAGTATCTTAACAACTATGCCCGAGAGGTCAAACACATTCCAAACCACCACAAAGTTCAGTGTTGAACACGAGGGTGAGTCTATTACATGTAGCCTGCAGACAATGTTCTGTCAACAGACTCATTCCTGCTGTCTCCTCTGTAATTCCAGGCAGGAAAACAAAGTAACTCCTCTGAAGATGTAGCCTCAAATCAGTCTCCTTTGATCATGTGTTAGGCACAGGGTTCACCACATTGCGCTTAGGATGAAGCTGTGCATTTTACGCTAAAGGTCAAAGTGGTATGTAATTCAGGCTAAAGAGAAATGACTGGCAGAAGATATGACATTTGATTCATCCTCAAAATTATTTATTAAATAATAAAAATATTCCGGCTGTACTATGTGCCTAAATGCGCATCTTTATGGTTTTTTAGGTTTCTGACTGATTGGAGAGAATTATCTTGACCTCAAGGGGTACCCCCCCCCCCCCCCCCCATTTACTGCAATGAATTTAGTTTTGGCTTTGTGCCAAATTGTGCTAATACTTTCCACAGCAATAATTTCCCAAAATTGGTGAATGTCAGTCACTAAGAGACAGGCATTTGCACGAATGGCGTCTACAGTGGTCCAATCAGTGAAGACAGTATGAAAGTGCCTGAAGATGCAGCGCTACAATAAATTTCCAGATGACATTGTGGTCTCACACTATCCTGAGTCATCTTTGGTATGTATTTTTGTGGTCTTTAAAAGTAAATTTAGATGGTTTCTTGATTGGCATGAGGGTCAGTCTGTCACGCTTAGGTGTCAGTCTCTTTTCTCGTCCCTCCACAGCTCTACTATGATATCTCCGTTGAATTTTCTAATCCTATTCAGATTCAGTATGGTGGTCAGTGGTGAACCCAAATTCATTCTTCAAAACAGTCCTTGAAAATGCAATTGACAGTAGCATATCTGGGCGGCTCTGCTATTTAAAAGAGTGAATAAATTCAGTAACTATGAGATAAACAACTTCCAAATGTGATGGTTTTTGGAAAACTGGTTTTGGAGTTGTTGCAGCAAATATGGGTTTAACCTTTTTACCCCCAACTGTTTGCTTACAAGCCTGTAGCATTGTCAGCATCTGGGTTAATGATAAGGTCAACTTTGTCTACTCAGACACATTTATTTTTTTGTACCTACTGTAGTGATTTTACCCACACTGCTGAGGCAACAGAGCTCCTTCTCCCTCAGACTGATTCAACCTCGCTGCCATAAAGAACGCTTCAGGAAATCATTCCTACCATTCTTCATAAAACTGTATAATAACTCTTCTTTGTGTGACAGGTGAACATACCTGCCAGGACAAAAGACACTACACGCAAATTTTGTATTATATCCTCTTGCTGCTGTCTTCCAGATTCTTTTTGAAAATACTCTGATTTATAGTGTATATTATATATTATATTATTTATCAATGTGGTTTGCACTTCCCTCTTGTACAATGTCAGCCTTAATATGACTCTTCATTACCTACATTTTTATATTTTATCTATTTCATTTCATTATGGATATGTATAGTTTAGTACTCATCGTTGGAACCCTCACTTGATGTTTAGTTACTGTAGATTGTATTTTCCTGCTGCTGTTACACAATAATTTCAAAAGAATTTCACAGAGCTCAGTTATCACAAATGGTAACCTGGCCGGTGCACATGTTAACATTAGCTGTTTGACTATTGCCATTTAGCTCATAGCCACATTAGCCATCTGTTAAGTAAGGTAATGTGTATTGTAGCAGCTAAGAAATAATGTGGGTGCTGGGCAGCAAACATCAGTTCTGACAATCTGTTATGTTATTATACACTTAATTTAACAGGATTACACAATTATCTCTGCCTCAAAGCTTTTACTTTTCTCTTAAAGTCCAAGATTGAAGCTGAGTAAAGTTTACCAGCAACTAGACAGAAACAGTTGCAGCCGACCTTATGAATTTTTATGAACAACAAAAATATAGAACCGAGTCACCAGAAATGCAGGACATAAACATTGCTTAGCTGAATATATTTGCGCAGACCGGTGTTTTTAAAATCTTTATTTAAAATAATTTTTTTCCTCCATGGTAAAATGCTATCAAGTACTGAGTATTTTCCCAGGTACTACTATCCAGTTTAAAATTCAAGTCTCATGACAATCCTAACACAAGGAAAGGCTTTATGCCATTTGATACAAGTGGCACAAATGAGCTTCCTCTGAAGCGAGGCTGGCCTCTCCATTAGAGAGAGTGAAGAGTGCAGTCACTCGAGAGCGGTTCAGAGTAGAACAACTACTCCACATCGAAAGGAGCCAGTTGAGGGGGTTTGGGTATCGGACTAGGATGCCTCCTGGGTGCATCCTGGATGATGTGTACTGGGATTGTCCTACTGGGAGGAGAACCCGGGACAGACCCAGGACATGGAGAGATTATATCTCTCTGCTGGCCTGGGAGCCCCTTGGTGTTCTCCTGGATAAGCTGAGGGAGGTCTGGGCTTCTCTGCTTAGGCTGCTGCCCCCTGGCCCAGATAAGAAGAAGAAAATGGGTGGCTGGAAGATGGATTGAAATATATGAATGATAGGGAAGTCAGTATATATAACAATATGCATCGAGTGTAAAACAATAAATGGAAACTTCTCTTTTTGTGGGGATGGGGGTGGGTCCTCACCTATTGTTTTACTTTTGCCATGTTTGTTTATTTGTTTTTCCCGCACTACAACTGTGATTTCTAAGGGCATTTAGGTTGTCTAACTAAGCTATGGCCTTTGCATTCTGGTTTGATCCTGTTATGTTTTGATTCTGAGACGAGGTGTAATTTCTCACACTCGAGTATAAAAAGTTTTACTGCTGTTTTATGTACTTAGCCAGGAATGCAATTAACTGCGTTGAGCCTTTTCAATTGCATTGTTTTTTTTTGTGCTTTTGTGAATTGCTTGTTTAAGTTTACAAGATGTGGAATTACAGTGCAAGTAGTTCTCTCTGAGGCATTGCAATTAATGTCCTGCATCCAACACTAAATCACGTGCTCCTACAGGAGGCTAATCCAAGGCTAGATGATAGCATAGAGACATTAGTATACATTAGAGAAAGGTTACTGTACTTTGCCTGTGGTATATCTATCTGCATCAAATGCAGAGATGTAAATGTACTGTAAAAGTTTATGAATTTACAGCAGACGCCAGTATATATTTTTTGTGGCTCCACTTGTTTTTCTCCAACAGAAATGTTCAAACATGAAATTTAAGAGCCCAGTTTCCTTTGAAGGAATGTGACCTGGCTCGACCAGACTCATATGTGTCATGTCTCTTGACTAGAACTTTAACTTGATGAACTCTTGCCTTTCCCCCAAATCCCTGCTGTAATGAGGAGCATGGCTTTCGCTTCCAGAAAAGATGCTCCAGTTATTAGAAAAATGTGAACTGCCAATGCCGTGTGGATAGTTTATGTCCACTGGGCCAGAGTGCAAATAGGGAAATTTTAACAAAAATGTATTTGTGATTTTAATTAGAGATATTTTCAAGAAAAAGAAGTCTTGGACGTGATTGCAGCATGTGGCTGGATCCCCCTTTAAGTTAAAATGTTCCCTGAAGTTACAGTCAAGGCCAAATTTAATCCAAGCCAACCATAGGGTTGTCACAATACTAGAAATGCAGAGTTGATACCAATACCTAGGAAAATACTTGATTCTCAATACCATTTTCAGTGACAAAGATTAAAAATACAGACCGTAACATCAGTGACATCATAGCGTTTAAGTTATCTGGTGTAAAGCCAAAAAGGGTTTTGTATATAAAAATTTCAGGTTGTCTGAGGTAGTCTGAGGTGATTTTGTGTGGTGATTTTCTCTAAACACAAACGCTAAACTGGGAAAAACTCTTTACCCTGCATGACATTAAAATGCTTACCTTTGCATGGAGATCTTGCTGACCGGCTTACAGATGTCGTTTAAGATTTTTCGTGTTTTAGCCGAGAGAGTCACATGCTTTACACATCGTTTTAGTTTGTCACAACGTCAAAGGAGAAATGTGTCCATACATCGGCTCTTCTCTTTCTCCCTGCTGACATTCTTTACATAATTGAGTTCTGGCATAAGTAACCAGGTCAAATTTGTGCAACTGTGCGTTTGATAGGATGTTTTCCTAATTTGTCTCACCCAATCAGAAAAACATTTTCGTCTCATTTTCATTCATTGACAAAAGTGTCAATTAAGTTAGTCATTGTATTTATCCTTTCAGGAAGTCTAAATTTCGTTATCGTCTAAACTATGACAAAAATATTTCCTCAACGAAATTAACACTGCTTGGTGCCATATTCCCATTGATAATCAAATAGTGTTGGCAACACATACTGCCACTGTTTCTGTGTAGTTGCTGGTAAACTTTTCTCTGCTTCAATCTGGCACTTTAAGAGAAACCTAACACTTTTTAGACTCAAATAACCTTAACCCTCCTAAACCTAACACAGCTACAGCATCAATCAACACACAACCATGCCGGCCCCTTTAAGTATTTCTTTTCTGGTCATCTTGCTCTTAAGGAACCCCTGCAAATGACCTAATATTGCTAAAGATCTGGTCTTCATATAATATAAATTGTAAGGCAACAACCCCCATTTCTGTACATGAATAAGAATAATTTGACATAAACCGTACAGTATAAGAGCTGTGCACTGTGCTCAGCCATTATAACAGCTGTATGCTGGGTGAACTTTACCCACTTTAAGAAGTTGAAGTTTTGACCCTTGTGAGAAGTAAGTTACTGTCTAACTGTACCAGCACAAAGCTTCAGCCACTGTGGGGGGCATGCCAGCAAGTGTATTAAGGTACTGAGATCTGTCACAGTGTGACATGTGGAAATAAAGACCCAGTGTATCAACACATCCCGATTACAAAGAGAGTTCTTAGTGGTAACTTATGGTAACATATTCAATATTCCATTTATGGTAATATAGTCTATAAAATAGAAATATTCTATTAAATAGCATCTAATATGGTGATATCTCTGATATTGTGTCCAGCTCTACAGGCGAAGCAATATTAAAAGCAAAAATGAAAGAAGTTACATCATCAAGTGCCTTAACATTTTAGCCACAGATAAATGAAGCTTTTGTCTCATACCTAAGGAGAAAACTTGAATCTGTTTTCTTAAACTTCCTAGCATCTGGGCTTAGGTCAAGTTCAGTTCACTTGAGAGAAGACTCACCCTTTTAGCTATGTGGGGTCATTTATCTAACCTCTGATGGTTAGATAAGCAAAACATGACAAAGCTTTACTGTGTTGTTCATAATCAGCAGGCCTTGTTACTCACATTTAGGCTTAATGCCAAACACCAGAGTTATGAAAGAATGTAACACATTTGTGTCACTTTATTGATTGACTCAAATGTGGCATGTCATACTGCACGTCAGTTTTCTGATGTTTGTAAAACTATGAGAGAAAAACTAAACAGTGCATTCCAAATAGCAGGAAGCCCTTCCAGCTAGCAGGTTCAAGTATATATCAGGAAGATCCACAGATGAGTAATCAATGCTTTATGTGCCAGTGAAGTTAAACACATCAGGAAACAAAGCTGGAGTTGTCAAGCAGGCAGGACTTTCCATGCAATGAGCTAACCAGGAAATGGGAATACACAGGATGAAATCAAGCCACAGTACACTGGAGAGCACACATACTTTTAGATAAAATACAGCAGAGCTTTCTGACTTGTCCACTTAACAGAAATGTGATTTCCTGATTGACCCTAGCGTGAGCATAACAACATAGAAAGCGCCCATACGAGCAAACAATACATGAAAGTGATGATGGTTAATAACAATCTCAGGTGCCACTGGGAGCTGAGCAGAAACAATAGCTGTGAAAATGGTGCCAGTTTAACAGGTCCAAGGTCAATATTTTGGGATACCCTGGCTATCCTGTATATTTCCTACCACCCACCCACTTTCTCTAGACATCCCTCTGTGGTTACTGGTGAATACCACAGTTGCTAGTACGTATGTTGTGACTGCTTCTGACACCAGTGGCTGGTGACATAGCTTATAACCGCAAAGCCATTGCCTACATACAGGCAGCCCCTCATTTGATTGAATCTGTTTATTTCAGCAACTTATGAGCCCTACTTATGTGCTTCAAAGCTTAAATATTTATCATCGTTAAAATACTGGAGAAAACATTCTCGGCCCAGGCTCAGAATAAAAACATATCACACTAATACACACACACACACACACACACACACTGGCTTCTTCACACAGGCCAAAGATGTTCTTATGATGTAAAGCACTTTAAATTGCCTTGCTGCTGAAATGTGCTATACAAATATGTTTTTACTTACTTACTTACTTACAAAGGCATGCATCAGGTTAGGTTAATTGGTGGTTCTAAATTGCCTATAGGTGTAAATGTGAGTCTGAATGGTCGTCTGTCTCTGTGTGTTAGCCGTGTGACAAATTGGCGTCCTGTCCAGGGTGTACCCTGCCTCTCGCCCTATCACAGTTGGGGATAGGCTCCTCGCAGCCCTAAATTGGATAGGTGGATGAGGATAGATGGATGGCTGAAGTCTGTCCCTTTCAAACAAATAGTTTCCAGCTCATTTTGTACTGTATCAAGGAAGATAGGCATTACCATTAAGCCACTTTGGCACTGGTTACACTGAGGTCATGTCTTAGTGCAAAGGTTTCTGTCACCTTAGGTGTTCAGCTAGGTTACATTCACTCAGTAAATCACTGTCATGTAAGGAAATTAAAGTTATTTCAGAGCCAGCAAGATGCATCTTTGATCTTTTATGATACCTGAAATGTACTGAAGAAAACATCAGCCTACAAAAGGACTTTGGGGTAAAGCCATTTCTAAACAAGGGCCTGGTGTTGGTTAGGGATTTCATCATCTACAGTCCATAATATCATCAAAATATTCAGAGAATCTGGAGAAGTCTCTTTCAAGTAAGCAGCAAGGCCAAAAACCAACATTGAATACCCGTGACCTTTGATCTTTCAGGCGGCATGGCAATAAAAAACAACATCATTCTGTAACAGATATTACCACATGGGCACATGGCATGGGCAACTTGCACATCTGTGAAGGCACCATTAATGCTGAAAGGTACATACAGGTTTGGAGCAACATATGCTGCCATCCAAGCAACTTCTTTTTCAGGGACGTCCCTGCTTGTTTCAGCAAGACAATGCCGAACCACATTCTGCATGTGTTACAACAGCGTGGCTTCTTAATAAAAGGGTGCGGGTACTAGACTGGCCTGCCTGCAGTCCAGCTATGTCTCCCACTGAAAATGTGTGGGGCATTATGAAGTGCAAAATACAACAATTCAGACCCTGGACTGTTGTGCAACTGAAGTTGTACATCAAGTAAGAATGGGAAAGAATAATTCCACCTACAGTACAAAGCTTCAACAATTAGTGTCCTCAGTTCCCAAACACCTTTGAGTGTTGTTAAAAGGAAAGGTGACATAACACAGTGATAAACATGCCCCTGTCCCAACTCTTTTGGAAAATGTTGCAGGCCTCAAATTCAAAATGAGTGAATATTTGCAAAAGAACAATACATTTTATCTGTTTGAACATTAGATATCTTGTCTTGGTAGTGTATTTAATTAATTAAAGGATTTGCAAATCATTGTATTCTGTGTTTATTTATGTTTTACACAATGTCCCAACTTCACTGGAATTGGAGTTGTATATGTACATAGTACAAAATGCTCTTCTATAGTATTTTATTGATTCTGCATTTTAATATGGTTTATATCTATCTATTTAGCTTGGCTACTAAGGTGCATTTATGATTCACTGTTATATTAAATGAGATGCTAATATTAGCTAGTGAAAACAGGTTTAAGAACACATTTTACTTACTGTTGCAATTAAGGGGAAAGTAGCTATAAATACCCAAACTGCTTTTTATAACAGGCTCTAGACCTGTATATTTCAACTCCAAAGCTGGGCATTTTAACATGAGATTTGACTCAGTTTTGGAGCCAGTTGGCAGTGCAGGGAAGTGCAGTTTTAGGCACCTCCCTACACTGGCTTCATGTTTCAGCCCCAGAGGTTGGCGCTTGCTCGGGCAGAAGAGGTGATGTTGTACGTACGTCACAGATAACATCCGGTGTTGTTCTTTGAGAACAACACCAAAGCTCTTGTGGCTGGCCGCCAAGTTTTTTTTTTTAATTATTAATAATAACAGTCATACAGTACACATTATTATTCTCCTTTAGCTGTCTGTTCCGGTGTAGTCCAGTTCTTTAGGAAGATGTTTTGAGGAAGAAAAAGTACTCAGAGTTAAATGTTAACCGGGTTACTTAAAAGAAATGTTTAGTAGGAGTTGGACAGGTCGTCATCCAGTTTTTTTTTAATCTTGCATAATCTCCTTAATAGGACACCTGACAAGTAAAATATTGTTTTCTGAACAATTCCTCTTATCATGTTTTTGTCACAGTAAAACTTTTGTGAATCTTGTTGGCATGTTTACTTTTGTGTTATGCATGGGGAAGTTGATTTTTTCCACTCTACATTAATGCACAGTCAGAAGAGGAACAAAACATGTTGTGGCTGAAGGGCAGCAGAAGTGAGAGCAGAGCCTATATATGTATGTATGGTGATTCCTGCAGCTTAGCCAAGGCCCCTACAAGGCAGTGGAGGAAGCACCTGCTACAAAGCTATTATCTTGCTGAGCTGGACAGCCATTGTACTGATCCACAACATCAGGATAAAGCTGTTTACCCTGCTCTTTCATGCATCACTCCATGTGCTCAGAAATGTGTTTTGATGTTTCATGTTTACTTTTTGCACATAACCTTAACAACCATGTTTACCTATCCTAGTCCTAATTTGGTACTTTGAAACGTTAAAATAAGTCTTGCCCATTTGAACTGCATTCACATAGCTCTTTTATTGTTATCGTTTTAGTTTTATAGTTTTAGTAATTCAATCAATTTGCTTTCATATGCATATAATGTCTCACATGTCTACACGGCACCAGCAAATAGAATCAGTGAAATGAAACGTTCAGGAGGGGAAATCAAAACAGCCAACTAAATATCCTCCTCCTGATTAATGTAGCCCAAATTTATTATAGATCCTGGCCTTTCTCAGTTTTGCAAATGAAATGCTCCAAGGTCAGATGCACGTCTGCAGGCAGTCTAGGTTCAAATACCAAATGTGAGTGTGTAGCAGGTCCTCGGGAGGTAGCGGGGTTCTTGGTAGAGTCAATAAAATTAGAATCCCACTGTTTGTTAGGAAGTTTGTTATGAGAGGCATAAGCAGATTTCAAAACTTAGAGCAGAGAATGCTGAAAACCTGGCTTTTTTAAGAGTGTCAGTGTCTTATAAGAGGATGATTTAGGGGGAGGATGTCAGTTGTTTGGAGCAAGTGTGGCTCACTGCTCCTTGAATCCTAATGAAGCCTAATCCTTTGTTCCACAAATATTTACTGTATGTCAAGCATACCTTTGTAAATATTGAAAAGAACAACCAGTTCTACTAAAAGCCTTCCCTTTCCATTTTACATGTCTTTTCAGTTTCACAGATATCAGAATCATGTTGTTAGCATCTGGTGGTGTTTTTGACTCGGCCATCGGTACGTTACATTAAAGTTGGTGGATTAAAGCTGCCTGACAGCTTGAGTTTTACATTTACAAGTTGAAAGTCAAAGTCAGTTTACTCGTGTGGAGTGAAATATGTGTTGCTGGCATTATCTACCGATACGTCATTTCTCGTACTACTTGCATTGTGAAATCACAAGCCATAATTTCTGTTTAAAACAATACGCTTCCTTTGAATTGTGAAACCCTGTAGTGTTTAGAAAACTTTAACATCAATTTTAATCTTGTTTAAGAAGTTCAGTGTGGTGACAAGTGATTAAGATGTTCATATATGACTTAGCAGGTCTGGTTGTTTTTTGTTTTCCCTTAACAAAGAGCTGAGCTTTACACAGTTAATTTTACTGCTGTTATTTCTGTCCATTTTGACAGATTCTATCATTGCAACAGGAGAATTTATTGGATTATGATTGTTTTCATGCTGCTCAGGTGTTTTTTATTATCAGTTTTACCGCTTCAACCTGCGATTAAACAATATTGGGAAAATCCATGGACTTTCCTTGGATTCTGACAGGGAATTTTTCTACTCTTGAGTACATTTTATAGCAGATTCCTCCCTGAACTATGATTCAACTCATTTATTTTTGGAAGAAATGGAGTCTATTAACCTACTTTTGACCAAATTGGCGCATGAAAGTTAAAATTTTGGGATTCCACATGCCAGCCGCAAACGTTACATATAAACGTAAGGTGAGGCTGTAGAAAGAAGGTTTTGATACAGGATGAGCCGACAGCGGGTTGATTTATGAATAGGAATGTTTAATTCTCCAAAGGGACCTTTTTATTTTCCCCTTTCAGCATTTCTATTTTCAAGTCGCTTGTGGTGAACTGTCTGCATGGTTTTCATTTATGTTCTGTTTTTGAAGTAAAGTATTTGCCCTGAAGCAAAGTTGTCCTTGCAGGCTTGTGGCTGAACTGTGCACGCTAATTATTGTTGGGTTTTTTTGGTTTTTTTTAAATGTACATTTTCACTTAAAATACATGTTGCAGTGGGGTCCTTTTCCAGTGTTACATTTCCTACACGTGGCATTTATGAAGCACGAAATTTTGTGTACATTACTACATTAATGTTTGCCATATTTGTTCAATGACTCTTCCATCAGTGCCTGACTTGACCTTTTTTTTTTTTTTTTTTTTTTTTTTTTTTTTTTTTTTTATTTTTTCTTT